>UELU01140387.1:0-13715 GCA_900490025.1 Megastigmus dorsalis | reverse complement strand
GCTTGGAGCTAGAACAAAATGGAAAAAATTTATTTTATTTTATAATCTGATATTGACTGTCGCTGCAAGTGCATTTACTTTAATATGGTCAAGGAAGTATACTGTATAACAAAGATGTAAAATCATTTAAATGATCCATTCCAAACATTGTTGCATTGACTTCAAACTTTTTTAAATTTTTAATTAAAATATTCAATAAATTTTTAAATTAGTTGTATACATGTATTTACAGAAGCTTTCAACAATAACTTGATTTTTTTACATAGCCAAATTTTCTCAAAATCTAGCATTAAATTCTTCAAATAAATATGTTTAATGATTTTTGTCGTGAAGTATACTTCCTTAAGAATCCAAAACACGTGGAATGGCAGCGAACATTACATTATTTGCTTTTATAGGTTAGATTATAGTATAAGTTTAGAAATAGAATAAATGAAAGACTTTGACTATCTCTTATTGTCTTTCAACAATCAGTATTACATATTTTAATGCAGGTAATTTTTTTTATTAAAGAATGCATAAATATATATTTACCTGAATTTATTATTAATCTTGCCACTTCTAGTTATTTTGGTTAGTAATTTTGAATATATCTTGAAAAATATATTGTTTATAGAAGTACGTAGGATTTTTTTTTAAATTGCATAGTTCATTTGTTATTAACAATTATCTGATGATTTTTCAAGCAAATTTTTCACTTTTCGCTTTAGAAGTGCTCCATTTGGCCAAAAATTAAAATATCGAAAAAAACCTACGTACTTCTCTAGCAGTTAGTGTATAAAATTAAAAAAAAAACAAATCTTTTCTCTTCTTGCTTCCCATCCTATTATGTGTCCCGGTGTTCTGCTGTTTACTTCCAAGGTCCATCTCATGAATCTTTCGTGGATCTTTTCTACCTCTCCTCTTTCCTTCCATCCCCACATTTCTGCTCCATACATCATTATGCTTACTACTACTGCATCAAATATTTTCATCCTTCTATTCTAGTCTGTTCTGATTCTTCTTTTCCCTACGCTCCATACTTTTCCCATCACCATCCTCGCTTTGATTGTCACATACTTTATGTGGTTTTCCTCTCCATTATTTCCACTCATCTTGTATCCTAGGTAAATGAAGCTTTTAACTTTTTCAATCTTCTCTCCTTTCCATTCGAATTTTTCTTTTTTCCTGCCTCCTCCTTTTCTATATTCAATTATTTTTTATCTTTCCGCGTTTAACTGAAGTCCCTTTCCTTCCAGGTACTTTTCCATTTTTCTCATCATCTGTTTTAATCCCTTTTCGTTATTCACTATCAGCGCTACATCGTCCGCGTACGATAGTGCCCATATTTTCTTTCTTCCTATCACCAGACCCCCTTCTTATATGTTTCTCATCTTTTCTTCCAAGTCTGCCATCGCCACGTTAAATAAGATTGGGCACAGTGGGCATCCTTGTTTAACTCCTTTCTTTACTGCAAACTCTCTTGTTTCTTCCTCTCCTATTCTTATCCTGCATCTCGTTTCTGCGTATAGTTCCTCTATTCTTTCTCTCAATTGCTCTTCAACAGTCCCCCCCCCCCTGTGTGTAACTGCAACACCCAAGCTGGCGTCGATAAGTCTACCTGAGACTACCGTACCGTACCGTACCGTAACCTGTCTGTAGATACTGCCACCGGAAGGCATTTCGCCAATACAACAGCCAGCTAGGGGTGTCTCCGGTCGCACACTTGTAAATAGACGCGTTAGATGCATTTCGTATCTAAATCACTTCAGCTTTAAGTAGACTTTACGATCGCGCCTACAATTAGCCTTCAAGCTCATTTCTATAATTAATGGTTTAGTTTATTCATTACGATTTATTTCTATCTAAGCCGCAAATGTGTGACAGAAGGTTCTCCGGATATTCTCTGTTATAGTGAACCGACGATTGAACTCTGTGAAGCCACACTCGAGAGGCCCGACCCGAGCACCGAGCTCTACCATTGTACATAAAGTTTAGTTATTAGTTTATTGAATAAATATTCATATTCTTTTGTTACACATTAAATCACGAGTCTAAGAGTATCTTTTCGAAACCTACATCATCCTCCGGGAAAAGTTAACTGCAGTCCTAGTATAACACGGCTGTGGGAGTTGACCCGCGCGTGGAGTACGCTGCACTAGCTGCCACCTTAGTGCATGCCTACCTCTAACGTTACACAGGTATTCGTCTAACCTTTTCCTTAGTATTTCTGCGTAAATTTTATATCCTGAGTACATCAACGATATACCTCTATAGTTTTCCACCTTTTTCTTATCAACTTTCTTGTAGATTGGTACTACTATTCCCATCCTCCATTCTTCCGGCAGCTCTCCTTTTTTCCCAAATTTTCTGTAGACATTCCCTTAGTTCTTCCTCTACTTCTTCTCTTCCTTTGATCCATGCCTCATTCCCTATGCCATGCTTTCCCGCAGCCTTCCTCTCTTACATTTTCTTTATTGCTTCTCTTACTTCCTTAATATCTATTCTTGATTCTTTACCATATTCTCTTATTTCTTTTTTCCTTCTTTCACCTTCCTCAATTTCACTTACCTCCATTTGTCTCTTAAAATAGTTCTACCATTCTTCCTTTCCTATTTCCTCGTCTATACCACACCTCTCTTTTCCTAGACCTCTCCTTACCACTTCCCACATTTTTTTATCACTTTTATCTCTTTTAATTTCCAACACTATTCTATCAATTTCTTCTTCCTTCTTTTTCTTTATCATGTTTTTATATTCGCACTTTGCCTTTTTCCACTCTTTGAAGCTTATTTCTTTTCTCCATAGTTTCTCCCTCTTCTCTAGAAGTTTCTTTTTTTTCTCCGCACATTCTTTGTCCCACCACCCATTTTTTTTCCTTCCCCCTTGTATCTCTATTTTTTTTGTGTTCTTCTGAATTCTTCTTTTAACCTCTTCCACTCTCCGCCTACTTTTACTCCCTTCATATTTTCCTTAAATTCTTTTTCTCCTTTTTCTGTCCAGTTCAAAGCTTCAATATTCGAATTTTTTGTATTTTTACCAAATTTGAAAAAGCCAAAAAAATTCGAATATTGAAGCTTAGTTACCCACTTTGGGTGTTATCATCCGCATGGTAGCACCTAATAAAGTCACCGAATCTACGTGAAATTTAATGTTTAGTAATTAGTTGCAAAAATCCAGGACCTGGATATCCACCTGGATTCGCCTGGAATTCCAGCCTGGATTTCCAGTCAAATCCACCTGGATTCCAGTGGAATCCACCTGGAATTCCAGCAGGAAATCCAGCTGGATTTTTTCAACAGAGATAGCTATTATTTATTACATTTACAGTTAAGTATAGTTTTTTTGTAGGTTACTGATTTCGCGTGAGTAGCATTTACTGCGCTCGTTTGTCTGTTTATCTGTTACAGATCAAGAAGATCAACAACGATGATCAGGCAAACAATTTATGGCAGATGCAAATATCTTCATATAAATAGTCAAGTTCTGGTATTTCTGGAACGTTTTTTAGTATGGATTGTTACTTTCTGGGATAAATGCGTCTTTCTGGGAGATTCCAGAAAAAAAAATAGATGGATTGTCATTTTCTGGGATATTCTGGTGCGTATCACAATATTTCTTTAGTAATATTTTTCAGTTTTAATACATAATAGCGACCGGAAATAGAAGCGGCCGCCGTAGGCGAACATCATTGAGGTCGGGGGTTGTGGGGTTTTAGTTTATTATATAATTGATACAACTTTCATTCCGCAAAAACCCAACCGTTGTGAACAATCTTTTAAGAATCCTAGAATCACGCACATATTCATATCTGTTTATATCGGTGGTTTCCGGGACGAAATCTCCCGGAACTGTCCCGGAACACTTATGTATGTATGAGATGGTGGATTCCGGGACGATTAAGGTGCCTATCACACTTTAGAAATATTATTTCTTTACTAACTTTTGGTGTGTTTTATGACATAATGTGATCGGAAATCGAAAGGGGCGCCGCAGGTGAACATCATTGGGGTCGGGGGTTTTGGGGTTTTATCTAATGCACTTTTCATATTTTTGTTCCTTATATTTCTTCTTTTTTTTCGCGTATAGAACCTTATTTTCTGACATATCACTGTTTCAATAACTTACAAAAATAGATTTAGTATTCAGTTTTTTCGAAATAAATAAGAGGGCACAGATATAATAAATAGCATAATCGAAAGGCGCAGTTAAAAGTTCGTCCATTAGAATTTTGGAAATTTGATTAATTTATATTTGTTGGCTGAGGTAGTTTCTGGGTGCTAGCTTTGTAGATGTTGAAATTAGTATTTCAGGAATAAGGAAAGTAGGAAACATTTTCTTGCGCCTCTTTTGAACAGATTCGGTACTACAAATTTCTAAATTTTCCTCTACAGCATAATAGTATTGTATTATTAACTATACTATATCCCATGTCTTGGCTACAAGCGATGTCAAAGAATTGTTTCTTTTCCCACATTGATTGGAATTGGTGAACACGTGCATCTTACATTAAGGTAATAGTAATGAATTTTGTTATAATTTTTAGTGTTTTACCATTACTTCTCCTTGCAGAATTATGTAAATTATGTTTAAAATTATTCTGATCATATGCGTGAATAATTAAATAACGAAATAATTTACTTTAAACAATTATTCGGGGCTTGAACAGAAACATGTATACCTTACTTTAAAAGTATTGTTATAAATCTCATTTTTACATGCACGATTGCATGTGTTCAATATATCAATTTGAAGTTTTGCAGGTTCTAAAGTCTTCACCGTAATTTTTTATATTGTAAGCTAGAGTATTTTGTGAAAATCTGTGAAGTTGTTTCATTTAGCAACATTAGTACATAATTAAAATTTTAAAATTAATCAAGCAAAAACATATTAAAGAGCAGTCGTGTATGATTAGCATAAATATTGCATCAGTCATTATTTGGATACGTTTAAAATATGTAGTATTTGATTTAGTATTATATTTTAATCATTAACTCATTTTAGAATCATACTTTTTTCATTCAATTTTCAATATTTCAACATTTTTCGAGTTTAGCTCAATTCTCTGTAGTCCACAGAATTGGGATCAATTTGCAAAAATCTGAAATATTGAAAATTAAATGAAAAACACATGAAACCGTAAATGACGGTAAATATACTTGTCTGGCTGCTCCTTAAAAGATGATTATATATAATAAAGACAGAAAATATTGGATGGGAAACGGTGTAAATTATTTTATTTTTTTACTATATTAGTTCTATAGAAAGTATATCCATTAGTATTTTTGTAATTTAATTATCCAATATTTGAAGGCTAGGGTGGATGTTGAGGGCTAAATTTTGTAGGTGTAGAAATTAGTAGTCCAGCAAGGAGCTATTTTCTGGTGCCTCTTTTGATTAGATTTGGTACTTAAAATTTCTATATTTGCATATTCAGCAAAGCGGCATTTTACTCGTCCAGCTGCTTTTTAAATGATATCTAAAACATGGAAGTTAGGGAATAAAAATAAAAATTTATGTCCATTCAAACCAGAACTTTCTACTTTGTATCAATTCCATCTAGTAATTTTATCAGAAATATAAAATATTTATTTTGTTTCCAAGGAAATCAGATCCCAAATAAGGTAAACAAATGCTTCAGTTATCTCCTTCCTATATTTGTACCATTTTAGTAGTGAAAAAACTTTAATTCTTAACTGATTTCAATAAACCAAATTTATTTTTTTGTTTATCATGTTAAATTTTTTTAATTAATTCAAAAATTTCTTTTACACATATGATAAAGAAAAATGCATTATTTAAAAATACACATATTAGCAATTGTTTCATAAAATCATGGGTCTATAAAAATTCTAATATGATAAAAAGGTGTGATAAAGATGATAAAATTGATCAAGAATTATAACTTTTTCAATACTAAAATACTTAATATGGTATTAAACAGAAACCATACTTAAAAATGCGACCTACCTTATCGGTATTTATTTATTTATCCACAGTAATACATTACATTACGTTCAAAGACACAATATATACATTACATTACTATAAAGTAACCCTGCAGAGGAAAATTATATTTCCTGTTTGCTGGTCTGGAGAGAAAACCTTAAAATTAACTTATAACTAATATAAAATTTTAGTATTTAACGTACATATATAGTTTTAAACAACAGTAACAGTATCATGTCATAGTGTTTATAGAATTTAGACTAGTATCTTGTAATGCAGAATTACAAGATCTAATCTTTGTATACTATTTAATAACTGTTTCCCATGATCCATTCTTTTAACTTATTACTATACAATCTTTTACTTATATCCAAAGTCTTTAGTTCATTTAGTAATTGATTAAATATTCTTATTGCTTTAATATAATTACTTTTATTACTAACGGTTTTGTATATTTTTGGTAAGATAATAGCTTTGTTTCTTGTTTTACTATTGGAGATTTGATATATATTTTGAAGGTCTTTGTAGTGATATTTCAGACATTCGTACGCAAATATTTGTTGTAGGTTTAGTGGTTTTTTTTGTACAAAATTGTTTTTGAAAACTAGTTTTAATAATCTGTTTTGCACACTCTGAATCAGATTTAAATTATTTTTATAAGCTTCACCCCAAGCAGTTATTCCATAACTAATTAGACTGTGAAAAAGTGCATAATATATCATCTTTAGTGTATTAGTTGGCATAAACTTTGACAATTTATAAAAAATGTAAATTAAATATTTTGTTTTATTTATAATGCTTTCGATGTGTATATTCCATTTTAGATTCTGATCAAAAATTATTCCTAAATATTTACAATTTTTAACTCTCTTTATTTTCTTACTATCTATCACAATTTCGAGATCCTATTCTGGTACACTATCTGTATAGTTACCAAACGTGACATACACAGTTTTGTTTATATTTAATGTTAGCTTATTTAGTGCTAGCCAGTTTGATACTTTTCCTAAATGTTTATTCATAATTCTTTCAACCTCGTTCCAATTTGTACCCGTTGAGATGATTCCTGTATCATCAGCATAGGATAATATTGAATTTTCTGGCATTTTAGTCAATAGATCATTAACATATATCAGAAAAAGCAGTGGTCCTAGTACTGTTCCTTGAAGTACACCTATGTTGATTGTGTTATATTCACTTTCACATTCTCCCAACCTTACCTTTTGTTTCCTATCATTTACGTAACTTACTACTAGATTATTTACTTTACCTCTAATTCCAATTGCATCTAGTTTATCTATAAGTATCTTATGGTTTACAGTATCAAAAGCCTTGGATAAGTCAAGGATAGTTACTGCAATTGGAGTACTTTTGTCTAATTTTTCATATATTTCTTTAGTTATATAACTTAATGCATTTTTTGTTCCTTTTGTTTTTATAAAGCCAAATTGTTTTTTACTTAGGATTTTATTTTTATTTATAAAATCTAGAAATCCATTATGTATTAATTTTTCGAAAATTTTAGTCACATTTGATATCAAAGATATTGGTCTATAGTTTGTGATTTCACTTTTTCACCCAGATTTGAAAATTGGAACTATCTCAGCTGATTTAAGGATATTAGGCCATATGGATTTCTCAATACATTTATTGAAGATATCTGCTAAAATATCTGATATGTTGTTCGAGATCACTTTTAGTGTTGTGGCATGTATTCTGTCGACACCTCCATTTTTGGATTTCAAGTTTCCTATGATTTTTATTTCTGAACTATCTATAGATTTTATAAAAATTGTATTCCCGTTCATATCAGGTAATTCAATTTTTTTATTGTTTATTGCAATGAAGATTAATATTTAGACTTGAGCGGCATAGTGCTCGATATAATAAATTGTCCTGTGCTAGATGAAGTCAAACTGATTTATTGGTTTTTCAATTAATTGGAACTAGTAAGAAGTGTTTATGCATTGAAAGTTAATCTCAAAATTATGATCATATTTCAATATGATCATATCTACTTTTGTTTATAACTTAATATTTATAATTTTTAGTAATATTTGGACTTTTCTGGCGTAGTGCTGAATGCTATTAATCATTCTATGCAAAATGAGGCTTATGTGACTGGTTGGGTTTTTCATTAATTGGAACAGATAAATGGATCGAACGATCCAAAGAGTGGGGGGTGCTACTCCTTCCAGCCCATAGCCCTTTTATATATGCAATATTGAGTCTCTTGATAATCGCTTAAAAAAACCTACAGTTTTCATTGCTTTAGCAATATTTCAACAACTCTATTTATTACAACATTATCCAATTTATAATCAAAATGATTTGGATATCTGGTTTAATAAAAAGAAATAATATTGCATATCCTTATATTTAATGGAAGTTCGTTTGCCTTAGATGACTCATTGACACGTTGAAGGTCAGATTAAAGTTTCTCTACTTGGTATCCAATACACATATATAACTTATCATCTGCATATAATAAAAAACATGTCCAAACAATTAGATTTTATGGGTCATTCTACAAAAATTGACGTTTTCGGTGTTATGGCTTGTATTTTTTTTTTCATTTCAATTTAAGGCAGAGTCATTAATGGTAATCGTATATCAAAGGTAATCATAAATGTGTAATGTCCGAAGCCTTTTTCTAATGTGATTTTCATGATATTAGTATTGTAATTATTTTAGGCAATAAAAATTTTATTTTCTAATGTTTCAACTAAGCCATTTTAAAGGTTTTCTGTAAAACTTCACTTTTATGTGCTAATTATACTATCAAAATATGGATGCCTCAAAGATGTGCCCCTGTGATAGTTGCAAAGGGTATGACTACTAAATATTGATCAAAATGTTACCTTTTTTTGTTATTGGAATTTTTTCATTGAGTTACAGTGTTATTTTTAAGTTTAGTGCATAATTTGTACTTGGACAGATACTTATGAATAAGCGAAAATATTTGTTTTTGTTATAATCAATTGTTAATTGTTGTATAAAATTTTTTGATTACATATTTTGATAGTATAATAAATATACATTACGATGATAGACTTGCATTTTCATTTTATATGAAACTTTTGCACACAATTGTAAATAGGTGTGACACTATTTTGCAAAAAAATAGATTATTACACATTTCTGCTTTTTCGCACTACTTAAAGAATTTTAATTAGTTTATACAATACATCATCTAAAAATACAACAAAAATTCTTCAATGTTATGTATTAAAGTAATCTAAAAAAGTTAATATAATTAAGGGGATGCAGTATAGAATTATAGAATAGGGATAATTATATAGAAAAACGATAACTCATATAGATCTCATCTTGTACAAAATGCTTTATTGTATCGAGCACTACGCTACTCAAGTCCAAATATTACTCAAAATTATCAATATAAAAAGTTATAAGCATAAGTAAGTATGAACATAATTTTAAGGTTTTTGCTTTTCAAGCATAAACACCTCTTACCTCTTCCAATTATTTGCAAAAACGACAAATCAAATCACTTTCATAATGTACAAGATGATACATTATATCGAGCACTACGCCGCTCAACTCTAAATATTCATTTTTATTATTAATACATCAAGATATAAGCGAAACAAAAAGCACGTCTTTAGCTACTGCATCCTCTTAATGACTTCAAAAAATACATCAAAAATAATTTTTTGATCCGAGAAAAAATTCAATGTAATCTCCGAAGCGTGGACGTGTTGTGCTATTAGGGATAGTATCTAATGCATTTTTCTTATTTTTGTTCCTTATATTTCTTCTTTTTTTTCAATTTTATGTATTAATGTAATCAAGTTAATATAATTAATGACTCCAAAAAAATACATCGAAAATAATTTTTTGATCCGAGAAAAAATTCAATGTAATCTCCGAAGCCTGGTTATCTTTAAAACGTATTCATATTTTTTAGTCTCACCACCACCAAAAGCAAAGTATTATACTTGAACCTAATACCATTTATAAAATATTAAATTAATTAATTTTTCTAAAATAAAGAAATAATCAATTTTGTAATATCCAAAGCCATTTTCGTATTTTTTTATACAATATTTGTTTGTAAACTTAATAATCGCTTATATTTTTTTAAGGGGGGTGGGTAAAGTTTGTTCGGTTAAAAAAGGCCTATTTTCAAGAATTTTTTTATAACATATTTCTATTATAGATTTATTTTGAAAATTAGTTTATTATAATACAACATTTGAAGAATATTTAAAAAAATTTTGGCACAAAAATATAAAGAAATAGCGGATTTATTGTAGTTGTCCGCTGGTGCCTCGAAAAAACTTTTTTTTTTGCGGTGACCGCGATTCCTCATCACTGGATTAACTGAAATCAAAAAAACAAATTGTTTTGATTAGTTAATTAGTTTCTCTCTCATTTAAATTCGAGTTTTTTTTGTTTTATCAATTTTTTAATTTTTTAATTTTTTAATTAGTATCAATCTTACAATAATAAAAAGGTCGATTTTTTTGTAAAAAATCGACATTTCAACTCCAAAATGATGCAAAAAAATTAAAAAATTGATAAAATATAAAAAACTCGACTTCAATTGAGAGAGAAACTAATTAACTAATCAAAACAATTTGTTTTTCTGATTTCAGTTAATTTAGTGATGAGGAATCGCGGTCACCACAAAAAAAAATTTTCGGGTCACCAGCGGAGAACTGCAGTAAATCCGTTATTTCTTTATATTTTTGTGCCAAAATTTTGTGACCGTTCAGCGCTCGAAACAGTCAAAACGTGACGTCTTGGTTACTAAAAATCAAAGATGCTAAACTCAATTTTAAAAAATATCAGCTTGTAGAGAATGAAAAAACACAACTTTTTGCATTTACAGTATTTTGATAAAAATTATATTTTTGGAGATAAAAATTGAAAACCAAGAATTTATAAAGATTACTTTCGTTAGATTTTAAAAGCATAAACTGCTGTAACTTCGTCAATTATCATCGAATCTTCACGAAACTAAGTACAGATGTGTAAAATATACCAGCGCTGGTGACAATATCATTATTATAGTAAAAATAGTTAATTTTTATCGAAAATTTAATTTTAAATCAATAAAAGTCGGTCTTGCGTTTTTTTCACTTCAGCGAGAAAAAAGTATGGACGTAAGTTTAAGCTGTGAGAAACTTCCAGCGAGACAATTGTTCCTCTATCCTTGAAAAAGTTTTATACAAAAGTTCAGATCGATCCATAATGAATTCAGTGCAATAGAGCGAAAGCATTAAGATGACGTGAAAGAAACGAGCCGCGAACGCGCAGCTCTAATAAAACTGCTCTGTTTCACTGAATTTATTATGGATCGATCTGAAATTTTGTATAAAACTTTTTCAAGGATAGAGGAACAATTGTCTCGCTGGAAGTTTCTCGCAGCTTAAACTTACGTCCATACTTTTTTCTCGCTGAAGTGAAAAAAACGCAAGACCGACTTTTATTGATTTAAAATTAAATTTTCGATAAAAATTAACTATTTTTACTATAATAATGATATTGTCACCAGCGCTAGTACATTTTACACATCTGTACGAAGTTTCGTGAAGATTCGATGATAATTGATGAAGCTACAGCAGTTTATGCTTTTAAATCTAACGAAAGTAACCTTTATAAAATCATGGATTTCAGTTTTTATCAAAATATTGTAAATGTAAAAAAATTGTGTTTTTTCATTCTCTACAAGCTGATATTTTTTAAAATTGAGTTTAGCAACTTTGATTTTTGGTAACCAAGACGACACGTTTTGACTCTTTCGAGCGCTGAGCCCCTTCTTATATGGGGCCCTTCAATTGTATTAACCCATTAACGTCAAATATGCACGTTTGCTCATGCCGACTTTCAACACTGTATAGAAGAATCAAATCGGTCAGAAATGATCATGCAAACCATGTTTTCTGATAATTTTTTAATGAACTTTCAGAATCCGGCGTGAAAATTCCGAAAAAAAGCTTTTTTGACCCCCATTTTTTAAATTTTAGGGAAAAAAACGTGAAATTTTTCAGTTTTTTTTTTTGAAAATACAAAATTTTCACAGGGAATCCGTTGAGCTAGAGGTCTAAAACCTCCAGAAATCGAGCACAAACTATTTTTCCTTCAAAACCGTATCCCTAAAAATATCAAAAATAAACTTGGCGAATCCAAAATGGCGCCCGAATGTCAGAAAAATAATGAATTAATGATTAATTCTTTACTCGAAAAGGAATCGCTTTATGAAAAAATTTCACTGATCAAAAAGTGTTTAGAATCATCCAAATATGCGTGTGAATTTTTCCAGGACGTTTTGGGAAATGTTTTAATTTTTCCGGAAAATGGCCAGAACCAAAAAGCAAAAGTGACCCAAAACATCTTGAAAAAATTCACACGTATTCTTCGAATGATTCTAACCATTTTTTGTTCTATGAAACTTTTTCGTCAAGCCAATCATTTTCGAATAAAAAAATAGCAAAGTTTTATTCTTGTTCAAACAACTAAAAATTTGGGCTATAAGCAAGATACCTATCTTATCAGTCTTTTTAGATAAATATAATTTTGCATACTGTAGAAGGCTACATAAAAAGTGATAGAAGCTGCCTAATACATAAAAATGGTGGAATGTTACTCTGCTTCTACCAGAAACCAATGAGTGCCGACCCAAGAGCTCGTCACTTGTCTTGCAGTTTATGACTCCAAACCGCCCCGTAGTTTGTCCTTACTCCTGCACCAACTCATATTTCGGGTACAGTGAATATTCTCACTTTTTCTTTCTTTTACACGGGATTCCTGAGTTTTTGCACACGTGTAAATTGCATTTTTTACATAATCGTCGTGTTCTCGTTGCACAATTTTCGATTTGACAAGAATGTTGAGTATCTACGGATTGGATTTCATATTTTCCAATAACTGTGTAAGAACCGTTACTCAAATAATTTTCACTGATACTCAAAACAAATTCTTTCGTTCCTAATTTCTTTTCGGTGTTTGGACGTGCTTCATTATATAAGACAGGACCATTTGATCATGCCAATAAACCCTTCCATGTACTTGTTGTAAATACAGAAAGCATTTGGAAATGGTATTGTTCTCTTACTTCTCGATTCTTTATCATAACGACTCACATTAGACATTGGAGTGACTCCTGAAGCCGTCGAAAGGGTAAATACAGACTTAGAATCCATTACAGTAATGAAATTTATCCCACTCCAGTTATCGTGCTTTGCTAACCAGGTGCCCCGTTTCGCTTTCTTATTGATATCATTCGTCGCTTTTATTCTATTACTTCTCACTGTACCAGTGGCTCGAAGACCAACTTTTTTCAAATGAAGAATAGATCTGGACAGCAAAATAAATTGTCAAAATAACAATGGTATTCATTTAGTTTTCTTGGAGAGCAGTGATTCAATAGGGGCTGTAGCATCTGTAAAACGACACGTGAACCAAGAGCAATATTTGGTAGTAGATTATCCTTTGCATTCTTTCCACAATAAATCTCGAAGTGAAATAAAAAACCACTGTAGGAACATAAAGCCCATAATTTGATCCCAAACCGTATCGGTTTCCCTTTGATGAACTGTTTGAAAACGCATTTACCGTAGTATTTAGCCATCATTTCATCTATGGACAGTGCAGTCGAAAAAAACTTGAATCCCTTGATGTTTTTATTGAAAATATCAACTATTCTCCGAACTCTCCAGATTCTATCTTCTTTGTTTTCCTCATCTGGCTTGGAATACTTCAAGTTAGATTTTATTCTCTCAAACTCAGTTCTCCCCATTGCAGATGCAACTGGATCAGCA
>UELU01140386.1:0-18899 GCA_900490025.1 Megastigmus dorsalis | reverse complement strand
AGGATGCAAGGACAGAAACAATTATTTTACACTAATAAGTCCCTTCACGACCACGCAATGAGCCGTGAAGGAATTATGGTTTGTACTTCTATACGCTAGGTTTGGCGAGAAGCACAATGCTTACTCGCTTTACTAGCGTATGGTGCTACTTAAAGCACAGCGGGTTCGCCGGAGAACGCAATGCTCTCCGCGCCAGCCGCAAAGTAAAGATTCCCTTGTAATATTTACTCTGCACGGGTTCGTTGGTGCTTGCAATAAGCGTCCAACTAATCGGCAGAGCCTTGAAGGTATAAGGAAAATGAAAAGCAGGATATTAAATCGAATGATCAATATATTAGTAGAGGAGAGCTGATACAAGAGTGGTCACGAGTCCGAGTTTGGTCGCGCTTTTATATTCTTCTTGTGAATCGGGCATCTGGCGATTTCCCTCTCCTCTCGACGGTTTAGCATTGGTATT
Organism: Megastigmus dorsalis; assembly: GCA_900490025.1. Taxonomy (NCBI): domain Eukaryota; kingdom Metazoa; phylum Arthropoda; class Insecta; order Hymenoptera; family Megastigmidae; genus Megastigmus; species Megastigmus dorsalis. The sequence continues at coordinate 18,442 of UELU01140386.1, read as the reverse complement.
CGCGAACACTTCGCGGCTTCATTGTGTGTGCGCGTGTGTATGCCTGAATCACACATCTGGCGCTCGCATTCTTCTCTCTCGCACTCATTGATATGATAGTGTGTTATTGCGCTTTTATATACTATTCTAATTTATTTTATTAAGTTTAAATTGAATAATGCTTTTGTTGGGATACTTTGCATGAGTAAAGTGTAAGCGGTTTACTAATAATTAATTAACCAAATCATTTTGCATATTCTATTCTATTTGTTCGATTGAATTCAGTATATCATTTTAATTTCTTATTGACTTTATTTCATTCAATTGTTAACACTTGTGTGTATATTGGAAAAAAAAACAATGAAAATTTTAATATTTCATTTTAACCCCAAGATAGATATAAATAAAGTGATTCGAAGAAACAGAAAAAAAAATAATGAGCGATCTACCAACTAAAGTCAAACAAAATACAAATTAAAATTAAAAAGTCAGATTAAACGCACTATATCGTATAATGTACGATGCAATAAAAGTAAAGAGCAAACTAAACTAACGATAGAAACTACTTAAGTCAGTGCATGCGTGAAAATTTGCAATAAGAAAAAAAAAATTTGCAAAAGAAAAAACCATAACTTTTATTTTAGACTATAAACGGTTATGAAATGAAAACAGAAAATAAATTTATCTTTTACGCGCTCATAGCGCTTGCGCCCACTCCTGGAGCTCGTCCCATGGCAGCTGGTGTATTTCCTCCGAACTTGTCTCTGGCTGGACCATGGCTTCTACCTCATCCAGCAGGTCGATTAAGTCCTCGTTAAGTCTATGTTTGCCGTGTCGGTCAATGTTGGTGGTGATGATGGTGCGTTTGTGTTACGCAGATTGAACAATGGCATGTCAAGCTGTTGTTTTTTCTGGTTTATTTCGGCCTTTACTTGCTCAATTTTGCGCTCCACCTTACGCATCTTTTTTGCGATTTTGGAATTGGTTGCGTGCTTCCTTTTGATGCCTTTGTTGGAATGCGGTGCCTTCGTCTGCGTCACCTGGTTGCGGAATCTTGGTGTTACTTGAAATGCTCTGCCCCTCGCGTAACTTCCTCTGTGCAGTTTCCAAGATGCCTCGGATGGGCTGAGTACCCGCACGCACTTAATATTTTTTTTTCCCACATCGCGCTCAGTTTTCTCTCGTCGCACTGTATCGTGACGTCGCGACAGCCCATTGGCTCTGTCTGCGTGATTGCGTTCATTCTTTTAAACGTTGGTGCGAAATACCGAACTTGAGGTCTATGCTGATCAAAATTTTGGTCGCCAATCTTGAATACAAAATGTTTCTTATTTTTATTTGTTTTATTCGCAAGTTTTTTTAATTTATTGTGCATCACTTCACGAGCTAGAAAGATTTTTCGCTCAATGCTTATATCATTTAACACGGGCAGATTTAAATATTTTTCCCAAAATCTATTTGGCTTTTTGTTTAAAAAAATTTCGCAAGGAATAAATCCTGTAGTTTCATGGCTTGTTTCGTTAATAATTGTTTGAATTATTTTCACGTATCTCGCCCAGCTGGTATGCTTATCTCCAACTAATGTGCGGAAAAATCTTCCGAGCTCGCGATGCACTCGCTCGATAACGTTACTCTGCGGATGTCGCCCGGAAGAAAAAACAGGCTTAACATTTTCATTTTTTAATTTTTCGATCCACTTCTTAGTGGTGAATTGTTTGCCGTAGTCCGTTATAATGGCTTTCAGCTTTCCATAAGTTTCTACGTAATGTTTAAATATTTTATTTATCACCGCGATGGTGTTAGCTTTTTTAATCGGTTTTATTTCTGGTAATATAACTTTGAATCTATCGAATGTTATTTTTCCAGCCAATTCATTAATAATATCGAAACGCTTTTTAATTTTTCCGTCCTTTGATTTTATCCGTTTCTTCAATTTTGTAATATAATCATCCTTTCTTGTAATTTTACAAAATCTTTAAAAGTTCAGATTAAATCCTTATCAGGAGAAATATTTAACAATGTCGCTATATTTATTTCTGCATCCGCGTTTTGTGCAGTTTCGCCCATTTGTGGCCTACTCAAGTAGTCGGCTACATTATTCGTTTTTCCTGGAAGATATTCTGCTTCTATCTCGTAGTCTTGCAGAGATAAATTCCAACGCTTTAATTATTTATTTTATATTGTTTATTTTTCAATTTATTATTTGCTTTATTTTATAACACTTGGGTGTGTTACACCACCTATGTTGGGACATAGCGATATTTTGACTGTAGAAGCCGACTGAAAATAAATAAATTGTAATTAATGAATTAGAAATAATAATTAATTCATAAATTAACCTTAAATTAATTAAATATGTACATATTCACGTGTATTTAGATGCTAAATAATGATATACACTTATGTAACCAGTTCACCTCACCTAAAACATACAAATATTAAGTTAATATAGTCAATTAATCTTATTTAGCAATTAAGTATTAACATTTTAGAATAACAATATTTTACATTATGCGCAGTGTGACCAGCTCACCTAAAACATAAAAATATTAAATTAATTGATTTTATTTAAGAATTAAGTATTGACGACATAGAATAATAACATCTTACATTTTTGAATAATTGTTGGACAACCTAAAACAATAATTTATAAATTTTACCAAAAGTCAATTAGATGAATTAAGAGTATTTAGGTCAATAATAAACATTTTACGTTTTTAGTACATTACCATATTTGAATGATCGCGCCATTTCTCATGTCATTTACCAGTCACGTAACAGGACGGTGCAGAGACGAAATTCATAATTTCGCGCCAAACGCAGAATCCACGCGCATCCATAGCAGCACAAGTCGGGAAACATGACGATCTCGAACGATGACTAATAAAACCGAAGCACAGCATCCCAAATGGACCAGGACCTAGGGAAAGAAAAGACATGAATTAGAAAAGCACAAAAGATGATAATAAAATGAAAAATCAGACGAAAAGAACACAAACATACACACAAAAAAATTCAAAATTATTCAACACAGTAACAAAGGCTGCCAACCAAGACAAAACTATACGACACACATACATATAACCCATGACAGTAAAAAACACTAAAAAAGACTACGACACCAGACAAAACATACAAACTACATGACCTAAAAAACCGGCATCAAACATTGAATCAAAATTAATCTTTAAAAGATTGTCACTCACCTTTATAATAAAAAATAGACCTATGAAAAACTCACACACACCAGCAAACACACAAATTAGCGGGAAAATCTTGTCGAAGCCTCCTTTTTCCGCGGTAAATCACGGGTATAAAAGGACCTCCGATCATCGAAGAAATCACTTCTGTTTCACCCGCCTCATAAGCAGGTAAGCAGGAAGGGAAGGTATCGTCAGTGGAGAGCTCTTCCCAAGTCGAATCCGAAAGGAGCCGGCGCTGAGAAGGAAGGCAGGCATATCCTTAGTGGAGAACGCTGCCCCTTCTCCGAGAAGAAAGGCAGGCTTATCCACAGTGGAGAACGCTGCCACTTCTCAAATCCTCTCGCGACATCTCTCCTACTTATTTCCACTTAGCTGGATTAATAATCACGGTTGCTCGCGTATTTAACTTTATATTGCACCGGGTGATAAAAAAATTACGTGAAAACACTAGTTGTTGCACTTAGCACATCTGTACTTTGAACAGCTGACAGCTGAGGTACATACAGAGCACCACAAAGTTTTGGGTTAACGCCACCTCGCGTCGAGAACGAAACCTCGTGTAGAGTTATCGACATAGGATAACACAACGTTTACCATCTAGCCAAACGCGAAATATCAAAGAAAATTAACTGCTCGATTAATCGAATACACAATTCCGTAACACAACACATACACATTTTGGATTCAACACTTACAACAAATATTTTATTATATAATAATATTTAAACAAATAAACTGAATAAATTTAATTAATAAAAATAAAGATTGTTAATATCATTGAGTTTATCCCATCCAAGGCGAGAGAAGCCTTCCCAATTTCGCCGTTTCTTTATTTATTCTAGATTATTTAACATAAATATTTATAAACAAAATACATAAAGATTAAAGAACCTTACACTTACTGATATTCAATATGCGACCGGACCTGTCGTTTGCGCTACCTAAATAATATATAACGTGCTTATAAATTTCCTACTAAAATATCACGTGTTCATGCTCGCAATGTAGATTCGTGCTGTATTTTGCACAATAGATGTATGTCATTTTGCGCGCGTTTATTACCGTCAATTACCATGGTAACGCTGTACAGCTTGTAACCTTATATACATTACCATAAAACTGATCTTTGCTGTACTTTTTTCGCTTAACTAATACTGTATTTGTTTAGCTGATACGTGTGACATTCTATTTAAAAGTCGTTCATGATGTATCGTACAGAAATGGTGTAAGATCGTACAACTGCTTGCAGTGAGCGATTTCTACAAAATATTCGTAAACACATAGCACTTCATTTGGAAGCCTACTTAGCGACAGCATAAAATACTACTAACCTATTTATGAAATGGAAATATTATAAAATTTTAAGTAATAATAAAACTAGAATGATTTTCATTTTATTTAATAGAGATGCTTTATTTAGTACATTATTTTAATATTAAACTTAAGTTTAGTTGCAGATGGGGTTGCTTAAAAAGAATTGCATTAGTTTTTTTCTAACAATTTCTCCTTCAGCAATCAGTACTTCATCTATTTCGCGTTCATCGGCTGCAAGTACTGATGAATCAGCTAGCGCTTGATATGACACAGCAGTACTTGTCTTCTCGATATCTATAATTACATTTTATAGAACGCAGGCACTCTTTACTATGAGCTCTGTCATTTCTGGTGAATGCTGTATAGTCCCGTAAAAGATCCGCCATTTTTGACATAATCGACCAAAAGCGCATTCTATGCAGACTCTCGCTCTAGAGATTCTTTTATTAAAAAAACGCTTATTTTGTGAGAGCTTTCTGCCAGGATATGGCTTGATCAAATTCTCACTGAAAGGATAAGCGCCATCGCCGATAAAAAAGTAAGGTATCGTTGTATCGCTATCGTATACTTCATCTTCTTCAGAAATTACAAGCTTTCTTGCTTTTAAAGCTTTGTATGTAAACTATTCCGAAAGGTTGTGGCATCGTGTTGGTGCCCATAACCACCAACGTCGATCATTATAAATCTTTGTCGAGCATCAACAACAGCTTGCAGAGTGATTGAGAAGAAGTGTTTATAATTATAATATATTGATCCAGAATGATTCGGCTTTTTTATCCTTATATGGCGAACGTCTATGGCTCCAATACAATGAGGCACATCCCACAACAAAAAGTATTCATGGGAAATATCCAGAAACATATCTATTGAAGGAACTGGCATATGCGTAGGACTCAGCTCTTTCCATAAAAACATACCCTATTGAAAATAATGACGTTAAAAAATAACGTTAGTAAATGACGTTATCAAATGACGTTATTATTCTGTGTCACGTTTTGGAACGTTATATAACGTCATTTTCCAAATTTTCTAAATCCCTAGCAACGAAAATGACGTTATTTATGAGCAAAATAACGTTATATTCATTTTCAGGCTAAAAAGAAATCCATCAAATGATGTCATTTATTCATGGAAAAGAAACATAATTTGACAAATAACGTTATTTCAGAAGGTAATTTGACGTTATTTACGACATTCCAGTACAGATTTAACATTATGCTTGTTTTAATCCGCTGTCAAGTGTAAGAGAAATTTTTTACATATTATGTATTTATTGGTTAGAACTAAACTTAATGTAATATATAAAGCCTCCTACATATTAATATTACACATATCGCAAGCTATTTTACATATATATCACAATCCTATAACGTATTATCGCAAACGTACATCTCACGTATTATGTAAAATCTAAAACTCTTCTATATAGTAATCGTCAATAGTTCCAACCACACGCGTGTTGACTTTACGATAAGCCTCCTAGCGGGTAAATATGAAGTTTACCGAACTTAGAGGTTAAAGCTGTATAGCCGAGGCACCGAGCAAACATGTGTTTTCGTGACTGGGAAGAAATTTCTTTCGCGCCAACAGTTATAATTAATTAGACAGTTCGATGTGCTACAATTCATACATCTATGTATTCAGGCGTGCTCGAATGAGCCTTTTTTATTAATTTTTGTGCCCAGTATGATTTTTTGTTTGATGTGCAATCATGGATTTATACTTTTCCCGTCACAAAAAAACGAAGAAATTTTTCCTACCCGACTAGACATGAAATTAAGGTAAATATTAGACCAAGATAAAGTGCCTGTGATGTGAATTATTGTATGGACCTTAATAGGTACGTACTGCTCAGGCCCTTAGGTGGCGTGTAATGGGGTGATTACGAGGGCCTTTAATAAAAATAATTGAATATTCATAGAAATATTTATATTAAAGTGTGTATTTTAGTATATACCTTATATGTTTATGAGAAATAATTTGTAATTTGCAAGAATATTAGAAGTACTTATCAAGTAAAGTTATGGGAGCCTAACCTAGAAAATATTTGTTAAATTTCATATATAAATAAACTGAAAAAATGTTGCTCGAAAGTTTGCAATTAACTTTAAGAAATTTTCGAGGCATTACTCGTGCCACTAACCAATGAGTCATATTCAAATATTCAATCACAAAGCTATGCTAAATGGGCTTCCAGAAAACCTTCAGCGATTGTTAATGAAGATGAACTTTTTGATATTGAAGTGGTAGCTACAATCCCTCAAAAATCTAAAGTACAAAAGAAAGTGAAATCTACATATCTAAGATAATGAACAAACAGGAAAACAATTATATGAAAACGAAGATGATGTACATAATGCTGTTAAAAGCCCATTCTCAGTTTCTACAAGGGTACATGTAAACGAAAAAATAGTTCAGTAAGTAATCCTTCATTAATATAACTGCAAAAGTAGTTATTTTTAAACAATAAATAACTGTTACAAATTAAAAATTAATTATTTTTTAAATAAGGTCAAAAATAATGAATCTAAAATCAAAAAAGCAACGAGAGAAAAAAGATGAAATACTTCTAGACGGTACACGACTCATTCAAGATGCTATCGAAGCTGGAGTTGAAGCAGAGGCAATTATTTACAGCAGATCGGAAAGTTTAGACAAGCTTCCTTAGCTGAACAAAAACACAGAATTATATAAGGTACCATATCGTGCAATTCAATTGTGGTCATCTTTAACAACACCTCCAGGAATTATGGGTATATAAACATCAAACTAAAAGCAATCTTGAATGTATTTTAATCCAAAATATTAACAGTTTTTTTACTTTTCAGGAATTTTCAAAAAACTAAAACCTATGAACATATCGCTATCTTCTCTACCAATAACTATTATTTGTGATCAGATTCGAGATCCAAGCAATATGGGCTCTATTTTGAGAACAGCTGCAGGTGTAGGTTGTGAGAAATTGTTATTAACAAGAGGTTAATTTACTTTGAATATTACTAATGTTTTAAAAATTATCAGTTATTTATTCTATATTGTTAAAATATTTTTGTTTTCCAAACACGTGCGACTATAATAAAAACGATTTTCTACTCCACAAACACACCTCTACCCGTGCAGCTAAGGTTTTTAAGATGGATAACAACTTGGAGAAAATAGCAAATATGAAAACCCAAATAAATTCAATTTCAAGCGATGCCGAGGGCGACTTGACATTTCTGAAGGTGAACTATCCTAACTTGCGTAGATTGTCGGATGAAGACAAATTGCTGTTCCGCTCGCAGTTAATGGACTTGATACGAAAGTACATCAATACATCAAGCAACACACCAGAAGCTCCATCAAAAAAAAATTAAAATAGAAAAAAATAATGTCATTACTGCGAAAATGATTGATTGTATTGATTTAGATGACGACTAATGTATGAATAATAAAAACACATTTTTTAACAACATGCATGACGATGGTAATTATTTTATTTCATTTGACAAGATGGTTGACCTATCAATATCGGACTAGTACACAGCCCATTTTTTTTATTTTTTAAATAGAAATGTAGTTAAATTATAGTTAAATTACCAAGACCTATGTTACGTCTAGGGAGCGTAACGAAGAAGAAAATAGACTTGAGTTGTGTCCGATTAAATTGACTCGTCAGTGACGGAAAATTGACTTGAAAATAAGAGTATCCCCAGTTTGCGTCGAGCGCACGGATGGGCGGCAATAATTTAATAGGCGTAGATCTGTAAAGAGCTCAATTGGAAATGATAATGCACGGGGTGCATAGCTTACTTTTATTTAATCTCAGGAAGCTGAGTGAATGTAATGTAGCTAGGCGTCTTCCCAATGCTGCTGTAGACCTTCCTTCTGTTAAGTAGGTGTGGCTTGCAGAGAGCGAAGTGCGCGCGTGCGATTAATTAATATAAATTGATAATCGGAGAAGGTTGAATGTTGCTAGTAAAATTACTCTGTTTTCGTACTTGCGACTACAATTACTACTTTATTACTACTTTAAGATTGGTTACAATAACTGGTTACAATGAGTTAGTTTTAATATTAGACGTTCGATACAAGTAAAGTAAAATACAAAGTGTCTAACTGCGCGTAATAGATCGAGAAGCGCGGAGGGGACGTGGTACTTCCAAAACACCGGAATAGATAGGAGAGCGATCATAGTCTCGTCTCTCCTTTTATAGTCCTCCAGACCGAATACCTAGAGTAAGGTAAAAAAACGTGGAACTTCGGGAAAAGGGGAGGGTGAATGTGAGATAAGAGGTCCGGGTATGTGGAAGCTCAAAGGTGCGTTTGAATCTTGGCTGATTGGTTAATCGTCCTAACGTTACTACCATATATGGTCATCATTCCTCGGTGCTGGCTAAAAATGCTGGTAATATCCGTGCGTTTTCTTTTGTACTCGAACTGCGTAAATTCATAACTTGTTGCTAGGCTGTACTTGATGCTTGCGCCGGCGAATCAAGGAAGTATGCCTGTCTTGTCTCGACTGAAGGTTGTAGGTAAGTAGAAGTTGCTTAGGGAGTTACCCTTGATGAGGTAGAGTGTATGGCAGTTGGTACGGCAGTGACCTTCCTTGTCAGCTGTTGGTACCTCAGTTGAGATATGGCGTTGCGTCTTTCGGTTAGTTCCGCAAGACGCGACACCTATTAAAGTAAAAAAAATTATAACAAATCTAGTATTTTTCGGATCATCTTTACGTCAAAATCCTCTTACATTTCGCTGTCAAACAAATTAATCAAATATAATATACATATTTGAAGATAATGTAATTATTTTTTAAAATTTCATTACATACTCGTCTTTTTATTTAAAAATGATTCTTCCTCCAAATTTGGAATTTGAAATACAGGTCCTCAGGCCAAAGAGCAGAAGGAATACACTACTGCTAAAAGTCGATTTCGACGCCAACTTTTCAGAGCCAAGTGTACCTTGTGCTTGAAGAAAAGCCATAAAATTTTATAGATTTGTCCAAATGGGCCCTGAGGATCTGTATTTCAAATTCCAAGTCTGGAGGAAGAATCAGTTTTGAAATATGCCATAATTTAAATTTTTTTAAGTAAAAAAACTAAATTTTTCAAAACTGGTTCATCGCCTAGACTTGGAATTTGAAATACAGATCCTAAGAGTCCAATGTCATAAACATGTAAATTTTTATGGGTTTTCTGCAAGCACAAGGAACACTTAGCTCTGAAGTGTTGGCGTCGAAATCGACATTGAAGAGCAGTGTATACCTTCTGCTCTTTGGTAAGTAATAAAAATTTACATGTTTATCACAACGGATCCTGAAAACCTGTATTTTAAATTCCAAGTCTGGAGGAAGAATCAGTTTTGAAATATGCCATAATTTAAATTTTTTTAAGTAAAAAAACTAAATATTTAAAAATTGGTTTATCGCCTACACTTGGAATTTTAAATACAGATCCTCAGGGTCCAATGTGATAAACATGTAAAATTTTATGGGTTTTCTGCCAGCACAAGGTATACTTAGCTCTGAAGTGTTGGCATAGAAATCGACTTTGCAGAGCAGTATATACCTTCTGCTTTTTGGTAAGTAATAAACATTCACATGTTTAGCACATTGGACCCTGGGGACCTGTAATTCAAATTTCAAGTCTGAAGAAAGAATCAGTTTTGAAATATGCCATAATTTAAATATTTTTAAGTAAAAAAACTAAATTTTTCAAAACTGGTTCATCGCCTAGACTTGGAATGTGAAATACAGATCCTAAGAGTCCAATGTGATAAACATGTAAATTTTTATGGGTTTTCTACAAGCACAAGGTACACTTGGTTCTGAAAAGTTGGCGTCGAAATCGACTTTGAAGAGCAGTATATACCTTCTGCTCTTTGGTAAGTAATAAAAATTTACATGTTTATCACAATGGACCCAGAGGATCTGTATTTCAAATTCCAAGTGTAAACGATGAACCAGTTTTGAAAAATTTAGTTTTTTTACTTAAAAATATTTAAATTATTGTATATTTCAAAACTGATTCTTCCTCCAGACTTGGAATTTGAATTACAGGTCCTCAGGGTCCAATGTGATTAACATGTAAATGTTTATTACTTACCAAAGAGCAGAAGGTATATACTGCTCTTAAAAGTTAATTGCCCATTGCCAACACCATCCCGTTATATCAATATTTAGTCCAGATATTGATTATTTAAAAAAAAATATGCATATAAAAAATGATATATTACAATAAATAATTTAATTTAAACAAACTAATCTCAACATAAACAGCAATACACGTGAATCCGCAGGCGCACACAAATTTGTCCTACTTTCAGAAAATTTACTATACTAGGGATAAATACACAATGTCCTAACCTCCAGTATAGAACTCGGTCACAGCTCGGTAACAGCTCCGTCACTGCTCGGTCACATCTCGATCACACCTAGGATAACCGAGGTGAGAACCTAGTAGGACCTTGGTCTCACCTTGGTATAGATCGCGGTAACACCTCGATAGAACCCGGTACAACTCGGGTTCACCTCGGTATACCCAGGTAACACCTTGGTAGTACCCAGTACAACTCGGATTCACCTCGGTCTTCCCATTCTCCCCTCTGTATACTCTCGGCAAAACCCGGAACAACTCGGGCTCACCTTGGTAGACCCAAGTAATACCTCGGTATCCCCTCGGTAGAACCCGGTACAACTCGAGCTCACCTCGGCAGACCACGATCACACCTCGGATGATTTCGATATCGCCTATGGTGAATCTCGGATTGATCTCTGTTGAGACTCGGGCTGACCTCAAGCAATCCTCGATGTATCTCACTCGATCCGAGAGGAAAATTTTCAACCTCGGTCCATCTCGAGCGAACCGGGTGAGAAACTTAACCTCAACGGGTTGTTTTTTTTTCGTTTGGTATATACATATAACTATTCTAGGCATATACATTTTGTATTTTTTTTCTTTTTTTAACATAATTATATTTGTAACTGTGAACGCACCCATAAAGTATTTTAATTAGATTTTATATATTTAGAAGCATTGATTCTTGTCGCGACATATGCAATATAAACCTCAATACGCCGTCTGTCAGTCTACGTGGGCCGAGCCGCAAACACGGCGTTTCGAGCTCGGCCCACGTAGACTATCGACTATGTGAAGATTTGAGGTTAGGCATGCGATTTTTCGTTATACGAATTCCTGCGTAATCAGAACTGAATGGAATTTCGAGGACCGACTGATAATATATTTTCGATTATGCCTCTGCAAATATAATTCTATATATTCACACTATTCCGTAAAATAATGATTATATGATTGTTGAAGCAGAAGAGATTTTATCTCTGTACTGAGATTTTGAATGGATTCTAAGCTATTAGTTTGTAATTTACTATAATAAAAAAAGAATATTATCAACTCTATTTACATTTATATGTACTTTATCTCAAAAAGCATTTTATATTGAGATTAAACATTCAGAAGCATTGATTCTTGTTGGGACATATGGAATATAAATTTCAATTCGCAGTCTGTCAGTCTACGTGGACGGAGCCACAAACATAGCGTTTCGAGCTCCATTCAGGTAGACTATCGACTTTGTCAAGATTTGAGGTTAGGTTTACGACTTTTCGATTTACGCATTCCCTCATGAATGTTTTGCATGGGAATTTATTGGAGCGACAAAAAATGTACTTCCGATCATGCCTTTGCAATTAGATTTCTCTCTTGTCACATTATTCATTAAAATAATGAGGTTCTGATTGTAGAAGTAGAAGACATATTTTCTCTGCACTGCACTTTTGCATGGCTTCTAAGGTATAAGTTTATTATTTGGGATAATAAAAAAGAGGATAGAATCAACTCTATTCAGTTTCACACGCATAACTTTTTTCAAAAAGTGTATCAGTTTGAAATTATATTATAATATAGAAGCATTGATTCTCATCGCGACATATAGATATAAATGTCAATACGCAATCTGTCAGTCTACGAGGATGGAACCACAAACATAGCGTTCCGAGCTCCGTCCACGTAGACTACCGACTATGACAAGATTTGAGGTTAGGTCTACGATTTTCGATTTACGCATTCCCTCATGAATGATGACACCGATGGCGCTACGAGCTTATTCTTATTTTCAGGTTAATATGTACCAGCTGGTAAAACAGTAAGTTATCCTACAAAAGTTTTTTTTGTACTACAGCATCCCATTAAAGGTGCAGGATGTGATAGTCCGAACCAAGCCAGCGGTGAGGTACCTGCTTGATACCAAGCTAACTTTCTGGAGCCACATCGAGAGAAGCGGAGAAAGTGGTCGCTGTGTCTGCGTCACTTAGCAGGGTAATGGCCAACATTGGGAGTCCGTGCCCCTGCAAGAGACGTACGCTCATGCGAGCCGCGGGGTCCATAATGTTCTATGGGGCGGAAGTATGGGCTGATGCGCTGTGGATAGAGAATTATAGAAAGAGGATGGCTGCAGTGCAGCGAAGAGGGGCTCTATGTATCGCGTCCTCTTACCGTACACTAAGAGAAAGATATTGTTATAGTTAACATACGTATTTATTTGAAATGTTAAGTCGTATATATTAGTATATCTACTAATAGTGTATAATAATAAACTGTTCTTATTTAAGAGAAAAGTATTATATATTAGCATCAAATAGTAGATATCTTAATATCAATAACTTTTAATTGGTAAGTATATTAAATATTCTGAGCTGCTTTCCTCATGATAAGTGGAACTCTAATAACATCCAAACCTGCATTTAATTTTCTTCTATTTTATTTTGTACATTATACATGAGTTTCTCAAATTGTAAGATCCATGAAATTTCACAAAATCTCGGTTAAAGAAGTAGTTTTGTTAGCGTATTTCAAAGAACTTTCGTCGAAAATTCTTCCACCGACATTATGATCAAAATACTCGATGTTGAAAACAATGCTCACGATTAAAAAAGATGTAGACATTAAAACCTATTCAAATCTGCAGTTATTTTTGAAAAAACAAAATGTTGGTTTTAAAAGCAAAAAATCTCAAGTTTTCACGTAAGTTCAAATTAAAAAATTTCTTATGGAAGCACCTGACAAAGAATATCTAGACAAAAAGGTAACATTTAATATACTATATTTATCTGACAATTATACGAAAATCTTATTTAATGCGTATAATATAAACCAACTATTCGCAAGCTACTCTAATCGTGGGAATTACTGAGGCTTGCCGTCGCGAAGAGATACATAACTTAGCTGTAAATAATGTTGTTGACATGGGCACACACTTGATTCTTACAATACCAGACACAAAGACGCATACATCTAGAATATTCACCATCGATGAGCCATTTCGAGGAATTATAATGGCATACAAATATTTAAGACCTGCTAGTGAGACTACTGAACACTTCTTCGTGAATTATCAAAAAGGTGCTTGTACAAATCAAGTAATTGGCATTAAAAAAATTGGCAAAACTATAGAAAAAATAGCTGAGTGGCTACAATTGCCGTCCCCTAAATCGTATACTAGCCATACCTTTCGTCGAACTTCTGCAACTTTGCTAGCGGATTCAGGTGCATCTATTGATATATTGAAAAGACATGGTGGTTGGAAATCGGATCAAGTTGCAGAAGAATACGTAGAAAATTCGATTACCAATAAAAGGAAAATCTGCGATCAAATAGTAGATTCTGTATTTAATGCATCGACTTGCATTGCATGCAATGCACCGATAATTCTACGTTTAAAAAAAAAAAACGAGTGAAGTGGAAAATTACAATAAGGTAAACCGATTATAAAATAATTCTTTATTTTCAGTTTATTATCAACTTTATATCATCAAAATTGCGAATTAAATTTTGTCTATTTATCATATATGAAAGTGAAACATGCATTATATTATTAACTTTCATGTATAAAATTGTGAATTAAAATTATTTTTGGTAAATATAAAATAATTCTTTTAAGAGCATTTTTTTTTAGGTGGGGGACAGAGCCTACCCCCGTCGGGGGCTTCGTCCCCTGAACACCCACCAGGGGCTGCATGCCTGGACCAGCTCCCTCCACCTTCTTTCTACATTCCGACCCTGGACCCCTTCCTATTTTTTTTTTATTACATGTCCTATTTTTTATAATTTAATTGTATACGAACTTTACGCACACAATTCCACAAAATAGGATTCGCAACACGTGCGTAAGGCATTTCTTTACGCACTTGTTACTAAATACACTACTTTTTCACAACTATGACAAATTTCACCATCATATTTGACTTTAATAACTGTAAATATAGGTTTAAAATAATCTCTTTGTTTTATAAAAATTTTGAAAAAAACGATACTGAGTCCAAATTTAAGTATTTCTTAATCAATACCGTTAAGCGCGGAAGCTCGCGTATATTTCATATAAAGATGTCATAACCAATGGTAATATACATATCATATCATATATATACATATCTAGAAACAGTTTTTTGAGGTTATCTTAAAAATTTGCTACGGTACCCCTACGTTTTCTGACGAATTCGGATTCATCGGGAAAAAATACATAAGAAAAAGTTAGTCTCCATCCCAGAACCACATACTTTTTTTTGTGGGCCTGTGTTATCGCGGGAGTCATCCCCATAGACCTGCTAGCTCTGGAGAGCAAGTTGGTCCACCAGACTCGATCGGAGCTCGGCGGCGTGTTTGCAGCGGAGAAAGCCCGGGCCGAGACACTACAAGCCTGGCAACAGCGTTAGAGACTAGATCCGCGGAGGCGCTAGACCGCTCGGCTCATTCCTCAGCTCGAGGCATGGCTCAACCGCCTCCACGAAGAGGTAAATTATTACTTATCTCAGTTTTTGACGGGACATGGCCTCTTCAGTGCGTACCTCCACAAAATGGGGAAAACGTCGGGTGCAGGCTGTGTTTACTGTCGCGCTCCCCGTGACGATGCCCTCCACACTTTCTTTATATGCAAAAGGTAGAGGGTTCAGACGGAGGAATTGGAGTCCCGGGTCAGCCTTTCCGGCCCGATACAGCGCCATCCACGATGCTGCGGAACAAGAAGTCATGGTCGGAGGTCGCCAGCATTGTCCGTACAGTCCTCGTCTGCAAGAAGATGGAGGGTGAACCCGTCATCGCTTCCTATACTTGAGCAGGGCACGGGAAACGTAGGGAAACCGCGAAGAAGATAAGCAGTGCCGGACTGGTGTTCCTGGTTCCATAGGGTCAATATAGATTAGCGTGCTGCTCGTACAACCGTCAAAAAAAAACATCTATGACAGGACTACTGAGTAATTCCATTAGCCTTTTTGGCTCTTTGATAACCTCAGTTTTTGCGCGCTAAGCCAATTTACCCAACAATGAATTTCAACACAAAGGAGGACGCCGACGAATACGGAGAAAATAAATAAACCTAGATAAACGTACAAAATTTTTGTATTCTTTAGAGCTGATCCAAATATTAATATTGGAATAAAATTTAATTGGGGGAAATGCGCGGAAAT
Source organism: Megastigmus dorsalis (assembly GCA_900490025.1). NCBI lineage: Eukaryota > Metazoa > Arthropoda > Insecta > Hymenoptera > Megastigmidae > Megastigmus > Megastigmus dorsalis. The sequence continues at coordinate 2,488 of UELU01140386.1, read as the reverse complement.
ATAAAAAAAATTTAAGTCAATTTTGTTAAAATGAGTGAAAAACGCAAGATTTCATCCGACATCTAGTATTAAAAATTAGAAAAAATCACTTTTTTTATATTTTCTACTTAATAGAGAAGACATTTTTTATTCAAATACTTCAGAGTTTAAGGATTCTTTGTGCTGAAGTCGATTTTATACGATTCGTGCCAAGTTTGACCATGGGCCGCTATCGGCGTCCTCCTTTACTTCATGACTTAATCCTGCATAGAATTATATGTTATCTTCATTTAATCGTAGACCTTCTATACGTTCAAAATACTCGATATATTTTTGTTTACCTTCATCCGTGATGCAATCTGGCGGATAACCCAACACTTCCATCTTATGCCAAAAAAAATCATCTATATACTCTGCAAATATGTCACCTGTGCAAGTGTCTAGATTTTACTGTGTCACAGGATACGGCTATATTTCTTAAATAGATTTTATCGAGTATCCTGATTCAATAGCTACTTTCACTTCTTCCGAAATCCATGTAAATTGCAAGAGCCTTTCGCTTGAATCCTCGTGAGGCCAGTGGCACTGCATCATTTGCTCGCAATATGTACAACGCAATGGAAAAATCACGTTGTTGTGCATTCTAACCAATAGAACCGGATGATACAAGTGTTTTGTTGGTAACACGTCGGACGGTATTAGACCATTCACACTCGTGATATCATTGTTGCTGCCTACAAGCTCTCAAAACTATTTTCCTACGTATACTTTTGAATAACGCGGATTCAACGGTTTACGTTTGAGCAACTCATCGACCTCTGCTCTAAATTCTTTAACCTCTTGATTATGTGAAATTTTAAGATTAAACATACTTTCCCGCATTTTAATCATTTCGTAATTACCTGCCTTATTCTTTTGGGTAATGTCAATCACCGATTGAACATTTACTAAAATTTCATCTCCGTTTATTCCGAAACAACGCGGATATCCGTGCCCTTAAATTGAAGGGCTATATCGTTATGATTTTCGCCATCTCGCGGTAGACAAAAGCCATCGACCTTGATATTCTCATCAAGTCTTTTCTCGTGACACCGACCTGCATGCTCGATTCTTCGGTTTAATACTCTCTTCTCCATCCAATATAAATATGGCATTGCTGTTATAGAGTGAGTGTCTCTCTTACGATAAACTTTTGCAGGTATTATACCAAACTAGGTCCAATGTCGACTATATTCGGCCCGCCTACTAGGCGACTGTGCGAGCTGGGGAGGTGGCGCGCGCGCGCGATGGTGTGACCTGTGAGAGACAACTCTCGCACGGCTGTCCCAATAACCCAGAGTTTGATTTGGACGCTGTTTTCCTTTCGCGATGCTTCACTTTTCTTGTTCCAATCTATAGTTTAACGACAATTTATCTTTCCCCCTCTTTTATGGTTTTCATCTAAATTTCGAAAGGCTTTCTCCAACGTTTAATTTGTAAGTAATTAGTCATTGCACAGCTTCCCTCCGGAGTGTGCACACATTTGTACTTTTGTGCCCTAACTATTGTTTTAAATTTAATTTATAATAATATTTAGTAATAAAAAAAAAACTTAAAAAAAAAGTAAAATGCAGGCAAGTATGCTTATATACAGGGTGTTCCAAAAGTATGGATACCCCTGAAAATCTCGGAAACTAGTAGCGCTAGAAAAAAATTTTAAATACAAAAGTTTCTGCAAATCAAACGGCGCATCCGATCGTGACCTTAAGTATGACCTTGGATTTGACCTTCAGGGTCATTTGAAGGTCAAGTCGAATTTTTTCAATGGGAACCCCACTTTTTTATTACAGAAATGGAAAGCGGGAACAATTTTCTATTCAACGGTATAAATAACATAGGAATCAAATGTAGCCCAAAGGTCATTTGAAGGTCAGATCTTTGAATAAGCTGAAATTGGTGTTCAGCAGCCCATAACTCGAAAACTAGGGGTGTTAGAAAAAAACTTCGAATACAAAAGTTTCCGCAAATCAAACAGCGCATCCGATGGTGACCTTGAACTTGACCTTGGGTTGGGTTCGACCTTTAAGGTCATTTGAAGTCGAGTTTTATGAACGAGAACTATACTTCTTCATTCCAGAAAACTTGTCCAAAGGTCATTTTCAAATTTTACATATCTAATCTCAGATTCGCACTCAGGAAGATTTTTGGCCAAATTCACAATTTTTAACCCAAACGGACAAATTTTTTTGTTTTTTTTTCAATTGTTATAAAGACGGGTGAAATGATCTGCAAAAAATTTTGGACAAGTCAATTACGATCGCAAATTTTCTGAACTCTCGAAATACGCTATTGGTTTTTGATTACAAACTGATTTTCATAGGTTGTTTGCTTTTTCAGTGGAAAATCGTGATTTTTGTAAAATATTTTTTCATAAAATCAATATTTTAACTCCGAAATCAGTGTCGAATATGGTAGAAATGTTCATGAAAAGTGTCCATTGACAATTTAAAATAAAGTGTACATGGTGGCA
>UELU01140385.1:0-10575 GCA_900490025.1 Megastigmus dorsalis | reverse complement strand
TGGGCAACGCACAAATTCGGAACGTGTAACAGCGTAGTAGGACTATTCTTGTACTCTTCGTCCTGCCTTGTTTCCAAGTCGTAAAAAACATACATATTTTTTTAAATTTTTTCTCCTTATTGGACGCGTTATCGTTATTTAGCGGACTCATATAACATAACGCGTTTACAGACTGTTGTTCGCGACACATCTTGCAATAGCGAGACCCGCATACGTGCTTTCCTCTATCGATATGAACGCGTTTCTGGCAGTTTCGACACATTTTTATAAGCTCGCAAACGGATCTTTTTTTTCTTTTAGAAATTTTAACATTTTTATGATTAGCAAAACAAATTTGACCGAAAAAACTTCTAAAACAATCGCGACATTCTATCGTTTCGGTATTTTCACTTTCCCAAGCCGGTATCATAAAACACTTTGCACACACACTACCACACGCGTGTTGGTCGACGTGAAAATACCGTTTGTTACAGTGCGAACAAAAAAACTTGGTTTTCGCTGCCCCCGACAAATTCATCAATGTGTCGTAATGACATTCGACCGGATCGTACAAAATATTTATCACACCCAGAAATGGTACAGTGTTAGATTGTGTGCGCCCATCGAAAAATGGAGGTTCGCCGCTTCCAAAGTTAGTTTTCTCGAATACTGCTATACATATTCCTAAATTACGGTAAAATTGTTGGAATTGGTTAATTTCATTGAACCCAACCCGCATCCGTTTACGGGTATATTTACACGTGCAGCGCTAATTAAATCTAACGCGCGCTGTTTTTGTAAGCTACTTCTAGAGTCACGAATTGCATTCCAAAGATTTTTTGTTTCGATATTATCATTATTTATTGAATAAATATAAGTCTCGCCTACGACGAGTGCACGCGGTAAACATAGATTATCCGAACAGTTTAGCCTAACTACCGATCTTTGCGCGAAGCTCTACACATCCAATACTTTCCGCCTATTTCCACTCTTAACCGGAACCTGATCGTACGTTGACTCTAAAATAAAAGAGTCGTCGATCGTGAATTCCTCCTTACTTTGTGTCAAATTTTTTATTAACCCCCATAAATCAGCGTATAAAAAATTCCCAATTGGCCTTAAGGATAACCCCGCTGGCCCGTGAGCAAAATTTGCGCTATTTATCGTACCATAAAATCATTCACCGTCTCGTCAATGATATTTTTGCAGACTCCATCGCCACCTACGCCTACCTGCACAACGCTTGGGCGATCCTGGGTTTCGGCACTGCTGGTGAAGCTCATGTCATACCTGTTTACAACATCACTATCGGTGCCCTCCTCATCGTCCCCGTCTTAATTGTCGGACGAACAAGACAACTCCTCTGATGATGCTGGCGATGATGGCGATAGAGCCGTGATCAACGTATCTATTTTCGAAGAGAAAAAAAAGGATAGGGGCTAATACATGAATATCAACCCCACCCATAAATCGATTGTAAAGGTGAAATGCCTGGGGAAACTATGTCTCGATTTTGGCTTTTTCAATCGAATTGTACCTCTTTAATGGCCGTAATGGGGTAACTCCTGCGGCTGTAGACAAAATCGAAACTAATTTTGAATCCATTACGGTTATATAATTGATTCCACTGTTCTGCTCATGCTTCACTGCATATGTTCCTCGTGAAGACTTCTCGTTTCGTTTGAACGAAATATTCCGAAAAATATTTTATGGAAGAAACTCCCCGAAGCGTAAAACGATTCTCGCACATCATCTATCTCGGTCTCATTTCGCCGACATGATCAAGTTTTAGTACTGTAGTTCGAAAAGGACAATTTTATTGATGAATCATTCAATCTTCAAAAAGTTTTATAAAAGTTTGGAAGGAATACATATTTTGACTTTATCGCTACTATCATAAATTTGCTTACGAAAATTTAATAAATTTGACCAAAAATCGCTACAGAATAGAAATGGAATTATGAAATCTCATTTCTCACATAGAAATAACAAAATCAGAAAACAGTTGAGATAAAGTGCATATTTCTTAACTTAAAACAAGCCCCCCACATAGTGAGAGGCAAGGGGACTCACTAAAAACAAGCACCCCAAAGGAGACACAATTTTAACACGTCCACGTCGTTGTCTTTGGGTTGCGCTAAGAGTAAAATAACAACGTGAACGCGGAAGTAGATAGATTTTGATTCGTCATGTTGGCTCCGCTATTGTGAATTTTCGAATTCTGAGGGCAGAATCGTAATCAGCGACCTAAAAAATCCAGGGATACCAATTTTCGTGAATATCCGATTTTTTTTCTATTTTATGCGAAACGTGAAATTTTGCTCGCCGCTCAAGGGGTGAAAAACGCCATTTCGGCTTTGAAAATATTAATTGTTACAAATTTAAAAAATTCGTCGTTTAACTACAAGAAATTAAGTGCACTCATGGTTGAAAAAAAAGAGGGGGTCATTCGGCGTTTTCTATGAGAAAAAAAATCAGGAAAAAAAAATGTCTTCGAATTTTCGTGTTTTTTTTTTGGTTTAAAGGCGGCCATATTTTTTTTAGTGGAACAATCGCGATTTCAACCCCAGATTCTGAAAGAGCACACTGCAAAGTACGGTAGACCACGGTTTTCATTTGAAAATTCTCGTTTTTTAATGATGAGAATTTGCCTTAAAAGTGATGAAAAAAACTACGATTCTCGGTCGCTAATGGGTTAATTTCACTTGAATATGATCTTCCGTCCCTTGTCTCCAAACCTAAGTCTATTTCTTATCGCAACCTTAAAGATATGGATGTAGCTGCTATTCATGAGGACCTTCAACTCAGATTGAGCTCAGATTTTCCGGCTGGGCCCGGTGAATCACACCCTAGTTCTGAGACTCCGACAGTCTCTACAGTGACATGTGCACTGACAAATAGCCTGCTTGAAATTTTTGACAAGCATGCCCCCTCTCGCGTTGTTACCATACGCTCCAATCAAAAACCATAGGTATCTAATGGCATTTATCAGCTCATTGCAACAAAAAACGCGGCCTATCGCAGAGTTCGAGCTACGGGAAGAGCGACAGATAGATTGCTTTTTATTAAATTACGTACTCGGGTCAGTAATATACGCAGTGAAAAACCGCTATATTTCCTCGTTATTAGACTCCTCTACTGACCCAAAAGCCCTGTGGATCGAACTTAGAAGTATTGGTGTAGCAGCACCCAAGGCGCCATCACCGATCAGCTATTTTTCACCAGATATTTTAAATGCACACTTTGCTTCTGTTTTGCGTAATTCATCACCACTTCAACCATCTGGTGTTGTCAATATTGTAAACCGTCCTTTGCTTGGTACAATCCCAGGTTTATTTGAATTTCTATATATCTCTGGATAGGAAATAGATCGTGCTCTCAGTAAGGCTACCAAAAATTGTACTGGTCCTGACCTCTTATCCACGCACATGCTCAAAATATCTTATCTAGTGCTTCGGCCTTATTTAATTGAATTTTTTAAGGAATCGATAGAGCAAGGCGATTTTCCAGACATCTGGAAAATTGCTTCCATTTTACCCCTTTCTAAGACGCAACCATCCAGCTCACCCTCTGACACACGCCCAATTCATGATCAATTATTAAATTACTAAAGAACTTTAAGCTGCTTGATGAGAGACAGTCTCATCAAGCCGCTTTTAGACCACGACATTCAACCCAGACTGCTTTACTGAGATTTACGGAGGACGTTCGTCGTGCAATTAATTCATTATTTGCACATGGTTACTGCGTTGATTCAATTTGACTGCTCAAAGGCATTTGACACAGTCTCTCACAAATTGCTTCTGAGCAAACTTCGTGAGCTTAATTATTTGGCTAAAGTTATTAAGTGGTTCGCGAGCTGTCTGTCGGGTCGTTCTCAGGCGGTTTGACTTGAGAACGGGTCATTATCTGATCCTATTGATACCTTCACAGGGGTACCGCAAAGTAATGTCCTTGGCCCACTGCTTTTTGCAATTTTTATTAATGATCTTTCTCATGTTCTTAAATTTACAAAACATGGAATTTATGCAGTCGATACGCGCATCTATTTGCATTGTTATTTATCAAACCTAGCTTATCACATAATGGAGCTTAATACAGATGCAAGGCATGTTTTTGAGTGGGCCCAGAAAAATCAAATAAGACTGAACCCTGGAAAAACAAAAGTTATCGTGCTGGACAGTCGTCCATTTATTTATGCTCTTGATTTTAACGCCCTTTCTACTGTATCCATTAATAACATCGCCATTGATTATGCTGTTATTGATCTTGGATGTCAAATTACTAGGACTCTTGACTGGGACAAGCAGGTTAGTCGGATCTCTAGTCTGGTCCATGGAGCTCTCTACTCCTTGCGCTTCCATCGTCATGCACTCTCACGTAACCTCAAACAATGTCTTGCTGAGACGTTGATTTTCCCTCACTTTGACTATGTCTGTGCCGTCTATGATGATCTAACGCAAGAACAGAACCTCAAGCTGCATCGTCTGCTTAAAACATGTGTGCGATTTGTTCATGGTTTCACTCCATGGCAAGCTCCCGTTACACCTTATCGCTTATCATTGGGATGGCTCATGGTGGATAATAGAAGTCTGCTATTGCTGGCTGCGATGGCTTTCGCAGTTTTGTCGTCGGGTGAGCTGCCCATTTGCGGGACCTTTTTACTTTGCGTGAAGATCTTTCTGATCGCCGAATCTCGCCCCGCTTTATTTCTGAACCGTAGGGATACTCTGTGCCACGTACGAGAATGCGTCTAAATTTATTAACTCCCTCAAAGAGCACGAAATAACGTTTGATCAAGTATCTCCAGCGATTCAAACTCTTGTTGCGTACTAAGCTGGTTACCAGTGAAGTCTTGCATTGGCGTCAGAGAGTTGCGCAGGATGCTAGATTAACCCATTAACGACCAAGACCCCGAATTTTCAACATCTTTTTCAAAGCTTTTTTTTCAACTAAAAAAAAGGTTTCAAAAAATTTGAAAAAGATTATATCCGACGTATTTTGAGCTGTTCTTTCGAATGGTGATACCAATTTTTTGTTAAAATACTCCTGCAAAAAATATGACGTGTTTTTCACGAAAAAAAGTTAAAAAATTTGGAAATTTTCAACTTTATGAATTTTTTTCATAAGGAAAATGAAATGACAATAATTCAAAATACTGCAAAAAAAATACAATTGATATTCTAATATTATGGGAAAATTTTTTTCATGATTCTAAAATATTTTTAACCTGTTCAAAATGGCCATATTTCGCAAAATCCCAAATTACTCAAAATTTAATAAGCAATTTTTCAGACAACTTCTTAGAGTTGCTCTTTTACAACTAAAAAAACAGGTTTTGAAAAAGTCCTTATCCGGCGTATTTTAACCTGTTCTTTTGAATGGCGAGACTTATTTTTTGCTAAAACTTGAAAAAAAATATGGCGTATTTTTCACGAAAAAATTTAAAATATTTAGAAATTTTCGACTATTATATAAAAAATTTAAAAATTTAAAAATATTTTAGAACCGTAAAAAAAATTTTCCCGTAATGTTTGAGCATCAATTGCACTATTTGCAGTATTTTGAATTATTGTCATTGCATTTTTCTTATGGAAAAAAAAGTTGAATATTTCCAAATTTTTTAACTTTTTTTTCGTGAAAAACACGCCATATTTTTTTGCAGGAGTATCTTAACAAAAAATCGGTAACACTATTCGAAAGAACAGCTCAAAATACGTCGGAAATGATCGTTTTCAAATTTTTTCAAACCTTTTTTTAGTTGAAAAAAGCCTTGAAAAATTTGTTCAAAATTCGGAGTCTTGGTCGTTAATGGATTAAGACTGAATCCACTTCCACGCGATAATGCTCTGCTTGAAGTATTAGATAGGTGTACATAAATTCCTAGTTTATATTTTTAGTCATATTTTATTGTAAATACCGTTAACTATTATATACGCTCGCTTATCTTGTTTTCTGTGAGAGCTATATTTATTTATTTATACTTACTTATCTTGTTCTTCAGTGCGAAATACTTTTTTATAAACGTATATAAATTGGTAATTGTTATTTTTTCTTTTATATTGTTTATTTGTAAGCTATGTACTTATATGCATGGCTGTATGGGCTTGTACCTCGTACCTTCAATAAATTATTTTCAATCAATCAATCAATCTCTCTTTCTCTTTCTCTCTAAATTTTCTCCAAAAATTCTGAAAAAATTCTATTGTGCTCTTTGATGAATTCTAAGTACTTTTTGTTCTTAGCATTTTTTTCAAAAAATTGAACGTTTATTGGTTAAAGCGTCCTAAAGATATTTAGTAACAAATTTCAATGCCTACTCAGCGCTATCTTTAACCCCGGCTGTTGTTGCAACTACTGTCGAGACTCTCTCAAACTCGACTGCCAGTAAGCACTCAGCCTCACCTCTATCACGGGATTCTGTGCAAAATCCTAAGCAGCCTCATTTATCTGCAGAGCTTGTTACGATGGACAGTGAGCCTCCGACATAGTTCTCTGTATTTCACAAAGATTTTAATGACTTTACTATGGAAACGCACTCAGTCCAGGTCAGGACGTTGGATGCACTTAAGTCACTTGCCGCTGATCATGCTGCGACTAGTCGTGAGGTTGCAAACATGCGCACTGAGTTTAACCTACTCACTCATTCCAGAGCCACTGTCGATGCATGTGAAGTGTTAATCTCTGGTCTATCATGCGATATCAGTCTCGACAATAATACTCTGGTTAGCAAGATTCTCGATGCCATTCAGTTGCCCCACCTTAAGTCGCATGTGGTTGAGTATCGGGATAGGAATGTTGCTCGTGGTAACACCAGACAACCAAGCAACTTTCGAGGGGTAGTTTTCAAAATCTTTTCGACTACGGATCGCGGCTGTGTCTTAGCAAATAGTGTTAAATTAAGAGATGTCACTTGCCAATCAATTTTTGGTTCTGGTGGTACTATGCAGATCTTTCTTCGTCCACTGTGGCCAAAGAAAGTCCACCAACTTCTACGTCAGGCCACTGAGGCTCAGAAGCGCCTTAAATATGCTCGCCCAATCATCCGAAATTTGATAGTTTTTACTCGTGATACTTCTGATGGTCGTCTTATTCCCATTCTATCGGAGAGTGACCTTGAATCGCTTTCGCCGCGCATGTAATGACGTCTCGCATCTCAACCGCCTTCTATTTGTGGGGCTGACTCAATGAGAAGAGATACCCTTAAAATCACTCATCTCTATGGTAATAGGCTCAAACACATTTTAATTTCATCGAATATCACTGCACCACAAATGATTATGATGTTTTTGCCGTCACGGACACGTTTCTTACTGAGCTTGATGTTGACTCCATCGTATCGCTTCCGGGTTATAACTTTTTCAGATTGGATCGTGTCTGTAAGGAGGGGGGCGGCATTGGTGTCTATGTCAGGGACTACCTTCAAGTAAAAGTACTGGCTCATTCAGATACGGCATATGATAATACACCTGAATTCTTCTTTTTGGAATTGCGCGTCTGTGGACATAAATTACTTTTTGCCACTGTCTATCGTCGCCCAAAAGCCGCCTACCCGACTGTATTTTAGATGTGTTGTCTGAGCTGCTACCTGGTTATCTCAACGTTGCTATTACAGGTGATTTTAACATTGACATGGCTATCAATGACGGAGCCTCGAACTGTCTTTGATCAGGTTTAGAGACTCGATCTCTCTATCTGGTCCCATCAGAACCGACCCACCACGCAAAATATAGAGACCGTCCATCGCACACCTGGCTTGACCTGTTTATTCTGCATGACTCAAGCGCTTTAAAATCTTATTGCAAGTCGGATGCGCCTCTTATAGCTCATATAGGTCACGACTGCATTGAGATCGGCTTCAATTTTTTCAGACAACCTAAGGTTCATAACACAATTGTCTCTAGATCTTTCAGCAGAGTCGACCCGGAGCCCTTGGTGAGGTAATTTTAATGAAACGAACTGTGATATGAATGTATTTTTAGATTATTCTAGTATTAGCTCACCTAGTTTAGGCAACCCCCCCTGGATCTTTCAGTTTGATGCGCAAGCGCAAGAGTTTACCTCTGCGATTGTTTCTTCCTTCGATGATCTCGCCCCTTCCCGTGGAATTAGTATTAAGGGCGACCACAAGCCATGGGTAAACCGCGAGATTCGTGTGTTGATGCGAGACCGTGATAGAATGTGTAGGTCTGCTAGATCCTCTCAGAGAGTGGAGCAGTTTAATCGATTCAAGCTGCTTCGCAGTCTCGTTTACAACATGATCGACACGGAGAAAAATGGGTATGATTTTTTTCCTTGTCGAGCTAACTCCAGAGAACGCTGAAAAATACTACGCAAAATGGGTATCTCCAACGCCAAAGTCCAATCACCATTTCTGCACTTTTCAGTGTCTGCTCTAAATAGGCACTTTGCGAGTGTATCTGGGTCACCCCCCCCCCCTCTTAAGGCCTCCGACTTGCTAGAGATTCTTACAACACCTTCTGAGGTGCCCCTTGCTTCGTTGTTCATTTTTAGAGCAGTCAGGCAGCGTGAAATTTCTCTGGCTATAAGCGCATCTACATCGAAATTGACTGGTGTGAATGGGATTTCAGTTACAATGCTCAAGTTGGCCGCACCGGCGATACTCAAGCCGCTCACTATCAAGTGTCTCGTTTCCAGCTTTCTGGAGAAAGGCGTGTCTAAGCCCTCTCGCTAAGATTGCTGTTTTACGCTCCATGTCGGACACCAGGACCATCGCGAAGCTTTGTGAAATCTCCAAGACTCTTGAACGCTTGGTCCATAACCAGCTGGCTGATCCCCTAGAGTCCGCTGGACTTATAAATTCGAGGCATGGCGGTTTCTGGCGTGGCCATAGCACCGAGAAAGCACTCCTTGGTATCCTTGATGACATTCGCTGTGATATTGATAGAAGGATGATCACGCTTCTGATATTGTTCGGCTTCTCTAAGGCGTTCGACATGGTGCCACACAGCGTTGGGCACCCGACCGTTCAAAGGTGCACTCAATGAATATGTTCAAGTCGCAAGAGCGAAATTGCATCGAACATCTATTTTCACGTTAATAGTGTAGACGGTACTGTCAATAAAAAGAACTTAGATGAAGATGCATTTGAAGAATGGTATGAGGAACATGAAAAAACATGCTCCTCAAATCATGACGGCTCAGCGGGAGAGATGGAGGTTGATTCAATCGTAGAAATGTTTTTGAGGTCTGTTGAAAAGTTCAAGGTGATGTATACAGATTATATTGGTGACGGAGACTCGAAAACTTTCTCTGGTGTTCAAAAAGTCGACCCGTACGGTGAAAAATTTCCTGTGACCAAGAGTGAACGCGTGGGACATGTGCAGAAGCGCATGGGCACTCGACTCCGAAATAAAAGAAAGGAAGAAAAGCTTGGAGGTAAGAATCGGTTGACAGAAAGTCTCATTAAAAAGTTAACTATTTACTATGGGCGGGCCATCACAAGAAATATTAACTCAACTACAGACATGAAAAAAGCTGTGATGGCAACGCTAGACCATTACTGTTCGACCGATAAACTTCCTCGCCACCAAAACTTCCCAGTAGGCGCTGACAGCTGGTGTGAATGGCGTAAAGCCGAGGCCGCAAAATCTCTCAAATCTTATAAGCATCCTGAGTAGTGTATTAACGCTTATGGAGAGACAGGGGTGGGGGAGTGGGGGTAGCCCCATGGTATTGCACGAGAGGTTGGAAGGGGTGAGTGAGCGCTTTGCGCGGTGTGGAGTTAGGGAGTGAGGGTAAGTGGTGGAAGAGAGAGGGAGAGAGAGAGAGAAAGAGAGAGAGAGATAGATAGATAGATATGTATTTATTTGCAAATTGTTTACAAAAAATGTGTGTGAGAGAGAGAGAGAGAGAGAGAGAGAGAGAGAGAGATAGAGAGAGATTTATACTTACATAATTATGTTCTTTTATTTACATGTTATATTATTATTATTATAAATCTTTTGTTTGTATATATAAATTTTTGGTGGTCCTTAAAAGGACCGTTTATTGTTGATGTTTAAGAAATTAAAATTTCCTATAACCGCTGCGTTCCGGAAGTCCTTATGTGTTGGGTGAATATGTGGTTGAATATTCTTTCCACTTTTTATCGAAAGTAGAATTCTCCTTTTTTCTATTAGAAAATGGTGTGGTGCCGCCGGTGGTGGTGCTGGTAGACTGACCCATCCTCTTCGACGATTTCACGACGAATGATGTAGAAAGCAGAAATCTGTTGAGGTTATATAGAAATTGGAGGTTGGAGCTAGGGTGACGCAGTTTACAACAAATTACAAAACAATATTTACAAAAAATATAATTTTTTTATTCCTAAAACAACCTACAATATATTTACAATATTTACATTTTATAAATAATAATAATTTTTAAAAATAACACATTTTACACTAAACGGGGTCTCTTTATTTTATAATTACTCAACGAAACTTTTACATCGGTATTAAGATTACGTTTAAATATCCGCTCGCTGATGAGGTCGAAGTAGGCAGGGTCCCCGAATGGCGCAGTCATAAATTCCTTTTCGGAATCTTGCTTCGGGTCCCATGCTCCTTTGAGTCTCCATGCACCATTGACAAT
>UELU01140384.1:0-22224 GCA_900490025.1 Megastigmus dorsalis | reverse complement strand
CGGTTATATTACTTTGAATATTTCTCAAGTATACTGTTTAAATAACTTTAAATCGTACATGCACTAAGGTACGGTTATTTTATTTTGGAGTATTAATGTAATAACTAAACTTTCTTTCAGGAATTAGGGAAATAGTAATCCTAAAAAGGGAATTTCCAATAAAAATTAAAACTATTACATAGACCGTTTGCCCAACATAAAATATTAAAATAAATATCGTTCGTTAGGGATATTTAATAAATTAATTCTAGCGCGATATCAATAGATACAATCGCACATTTTCTCACTCAACTTGACAATCCCGAGTTATAGCGTTTTCTAACGTTGGCTCAAAATCACCACAACGAATGCGGCTAATCCTTTAGTTAGGATTGGTGCGGCATAACGAATATAATACATAGTGATTATTCCAGGACGTCACAAAGCGTTACGACAACAGTCGAGTGAGGCAGTCTGCTAGGATGTCCAGGATGCTAAGCCTCCCTCCAGCATCTCAAAAATCTGCCAGCGAGATCACCCGCCTTCTAGATGAGGTGGAAGAGGGAATTTGAGCCCTCAGATTCATCAGCAGACCAGTGGAGCAGTGGGGCGACTGGTTTGTAGAGATACTATCCTCTCGTCTGGACCCTTCTACCAGGGAAGACTGGGAGAAATCTCTCGAGGGAACTGTTGTCTTCCCTACCTACCAGCAGATGTCTGATTTCTTGGAGAATCGAGCTCGCTCTCTCGAAGCCTCCAAACCACAACCTTCTCAACCAAAGCTTCAGCATAACAAAATTGTTATTAAGTCTAAAAAGTCGCTTTCTGAATTCCACAGCTCTTCTTCATCGGAGTCTACACCTTCAAGGAGCAACCAGGCGCTAGGTGGATGCACCATGTGTCGAGGCAGCCACTTCATCGGTTATTGTCCATCTTTCCTGTCTCTCGATGCGAGCAAAAGGCGAGAACACGTACAAGGAGCCAGGCTGTGCTACAACTGCCTCAGTGCGAAACATCAAGTTGCTCAGTGTGGGTCCAAAGGGCATTGCTCGACTCCAGGTTGCCAAGAAAGGCATCATACGCAGCTGCACATGCCACAATCTTCAGCTGCTACAGTGCTGAAGGACTCTCCAGTCTTCGCTAGTACTCCTACCTCGAAGGTATCTGCCCATACGACTCAGGTAAGCAATCAAACTCATCTCTCAAGGCCTAAGCAAGGGCACGTTACCTTGTTGGCGACTGCTTCGGTCGTATTGGAGTCCTTCGAGGAGACCTCCATCACTGTAAGGGCTCTCATCGATCCTGCCTCCGAGGGATCGTTCCTCACAGTCAAAGTGGCACAAGCTCTCTCTCTCTAAATCAGAGGAAGTCTTCAACTTCCATCTGTGGTGTGGGGGGATCATCTAACATAACCTCAAAATACTCGACTGAGGTTATTCTTAGATCAAAACAACAAGCTGATTTTAACCTGAGTTTTTCAGCACTAATACTGGGCAACCTGACTTCAATCCTGCCAAGGGAGAGATGCACAGAGGGAAGCTGGACCCATCTACAGGACCTGGACCTAGCAGATCCAGCCTACTGCGAGCCATCGAGCATTGACTGTATCCTGGGAGCTGATGTATATTCTGCAATCCTACTTCAAGGTGTGCGAAAAGGAGCCATCGAACAGCCAATTGCCCGAGAGACGGTTCTAGGATGGATCTTGACCGGACCAGCAACCATCCATGCTCCCAGCAGTGCTGCTCAGACTCTTCGCAGCTTCCACACCACCGCTTCAGCTACGAATGAGCTTATTCGCAAGTTTTGGGAGAGCGAGGAGATCAATCCAAGGCCACTCCTATCGACAGAGGAGCTGGACTGCGAGGAGCACTTTTGCGAAACTCATCGCAGAGATTCTACAGGGAGATTTACTCTACGGCTGCCATTCATCACTCCTCCTGTACTTGGAGACTCGCTAAGTGCAGTACAGGCACGATTTCTTCAAGTGGAAAGACGCATGGAGGCCAAGCCTGAATTGAAGAAGGCCTATGTAAACTTCATTGAGGAGATAAAGGAGCTTCGCCACATGGAATCTGTGTCAGCCTGCCAGATTCCACCTCCAGCCTCTTATTACTTGCCTCACCATGCTGTCTTCAAGTCAGACGGATCTAGCAAAATTCGTGTAGTTTTCGCTTCACAGCCCAGCAAAAACGGAGTTTCTCTCAACGACCGTCTACACATCGGTCAAAAGCTCCAAGCCGACATCATAGACGTCCTCACACGCTGGCGCCTTTTCCCTGTAGCGTTTACCGCCGACATTATCAAGATGTTCAGGCAATTTGTCGTGTACGAACGAGACAGGGATTGGCTCAGGATAGTTTTGCGAGACTCTCCACAGAAGGCTCTACAGACTTACCGTATGTGTACGGTCGTCTATGGCACAGCCTGTGCGCCATTTCAGGCGAATCGAGCCATGCTGCAACTCGCTCAGGATGAGCAAGCCGCCTTCCCAGTAGCAGCTGAGATTCTCAGATCTCACATCTATGCGGATGACATACTGGCCAGGGCTAACACTCTCGAGGATGCTCTTTACGCACGAGACCATGTTATAAATCTTCTCAAGACAGCAGGCATGGACTTGGAGAAATGGTCGGCGAATCACCCTAGCTTGCTTCAAGATCTACATCATTCCACCAATGAACTACGAAATCTTAACGTGGAGGACATCGTGGCCACACTGGGACTGCAGTGGAATCCGTCTGCCGACTTCTTCTGCTATCGAGTCACTCTATGCCCTAACGCCCCCTCGGTAACGAAGAGAACGATGCTCTCCGAAATCGCTCGCCTCTATGATCCGCTTGGGTGGCTGGCACCTGTGGTCATAATCGGGAAGATCCTGATTCAGCAGCTTTGGATCGCTGTCACTGACTAGGATCAGCCAGTCCCACAGCAGATTTTCGCCTCCTGGAGTACTCTTCGAGATCAGCTGCCAATTCTTGAGACGCTCCACATTCCACGCTTGGTGTGCACACGAGGAAGCTCAAGATGTTATCTTCACGGATTCGCTGATGCATCAAACTATGCATATGCTGCCGTAGTATACTTGGTTGCACGTACGCAACAAGACGGATACAGCTCCAAGGTACTGATGGCCAAGACTATAGTGGCACCGATCAAGACAATCAGCATTCCACGTCTGGAGCTCTTCGGTGCGCTGCTCCTTGCTCACCTCATGAGTAAAATTCTCGCAGCACTTCAATCACCACCAGCAGGCGTGTACTGCTGGTCTGACTTCCAAGTCACCTTGGCTTGGCTGAGCAGCCAACCCTCCAGATGGACGACGTTTGTGGCTAATTGGGTCAGCGAAGCACTCACGGTGCTACTTGGGGCCTCCTGGAGCCATGTCAAGACCAACGAGAACCCAGCTGATCTCGCCTCTCGTGGTGTTATGCCCTCCAAGTTTGCTACACAGCGTCTGTGATGGGAAGGACCTGCTTGGCTCACCACGCATTGGGAACAGTGGAGCACTCCCCAGCCTCCACCTACTACTGTAATAGATGAGCGCAGAAGCTGCGCCGTGTTTGCCACTCCTCTCGACCGAGCAGCGGAGCAACCTATGGAATCCTGGCTGAAACGCATCTCGCGACTCTCTACTGCAATAAGAGTCATTGCTTACGCCCTCAGGTGGTCGCCTAGACAGCAACAGCCAGAAGATCTCGATCAATCCAGTCCTCTAAGCGCAAACGAGCTCCTACGCGCCAAACGAGCCTTGATTTTCGCCGTGCAGAATGAATTCTACGCGAGCGATGTCGCTCGTCTACACGGCCACCGTCTGCTTTCTCGAGCTAGCCCACTGCGTCGACTCCTGCCTTATGTCGACGAGAACGGATTGATTCGTGTAGGAGGACGACTCCAGCATGCCTTGCTTTCAGAGGCAGAAAAGCACCCACTCATTGTGCCCAGCAACAGTCGCGCAGCCGAGCTAGTCATACAGGACGCTCACTTGCGCACACGACACGACGGACCCCAGGTTGTAACCAGCCACCTGCTGCGCAGCTACTGGCTGGTCCGCTCTCGCAATCGGATCAGGAAGCTGATACACCAGTGCGTCAAGTGCACACGTTTTCGAGGCCAACTTCAAGGGCAACAAATGGCTCCACTGCCAGCAGTCAGAGTGACTCCAGCTCGACCCTTCACCACAACTGGACTCGACTACGTCGGCCCTTTCCTGATGCGAACTTCCAAAGGTCGAGGACAAAAGGCCTACAAGGGTTATGTGGCCATATTTGTGTGCATGGTGACAAGAGCCGTGCACATTGAGGTAGTGTCGGATTATACGTCGCACACCTTCCTGGCCGCCTTCAAGAGGTTCATGTCCCGGCGTGGACTGTGTAATGTCGTCTACAGCGACAATGGAACGACCTTCCAAGGAGCCAACGCAGAGCTACAGCGACTCTTCAATAATACATCGCAGTTCAGCCGAGAGGTCACCGAAGTCATCGCCAAGGATCGCATCAGCTGGAGCTTCATCCTCCCACGTGCGCCTCACTTTGGAGGTCTCTGGGAGGCCGGAGTAAAGGCGTTTAAGCACCACCTTCGCAGAGTACTGGGCGAGGCCAAGCTCACGTACCAGGAGTTCACAACGCTGACGTCGCAGATAGAGGTCTGCCTCAACTCGAGGCCACTTGCGCCGCTCAGCAACGACCCAGAAGACCTCGCAGCCCTTACACCAGGGCACTTCCTAGTGGGGACAGCCTTGACAGCTCCCTTGACAGCTCCTCCAGAGCCTCTTGACGATCTGCTATCTGTTTCAGGTATACCTCGCTACAGGTGGACGACTATTATGCAGAACCACTTTTGGAAGCGGTGGCAAGCGGAAGTTCTGCGCCTTCTTCAGCAACGCCAGAAATGGCTAAAGCCAACCGCTACTGTCAACGAGGGCGACCTAGTCCTCATTACGGACGAGCTGCTGCCACCTACAAAGTGGCCTTTAGCACGCGTTGAGCAGCTCCACCCAGGCGCTGACGGACTCAACCGGGTTCTGACCTTGCGCTCCGCAACGTCCATACTGCAGCGACCTTTGGCAAAGGTCATTCGCCTACCGGTGGATTCAGAGCCTCCTTCAGATGTGGAAGCAGCTACGCCATCTGGCACCCCATCAATCACCCCATCAGTCACGCCCCCCGCCTTGCTCACGGCGGGCGGTTCTCAGGGCACCGATGCACTACACAGCGATAACGACATCTTAGAGGATCCTCAAAATCAACAAGACCTTTAATTATTGTTCCCTACTCTATCTACTTTATCTACTCATTTTACTCGTCTGCTCTTATCTGTACGCTACTTAACTAACTCACTCTTCCTTTTTTTCAGATCTTTATTTTTCACTTCTTTTATTCATCAATTTCGTTGCCACCGGACAACGAGGCGGGCGGTATGTCGCGGCCGCTGATTCAAAAGCGCGCCGCTCGGGTCAAAGGTCACGAGTGACTGTCACGTCGTCAAAAGACAAACAACGCGAGCAGTCCTCGCGATACTTATCCCCTCCCTCACTTATCGACAAGCGAGCCTCGCGGCATGCAAAGGAGCTGCACGCCCGAGGCTCGCACTCTTCCGCTCTACCCGCGGCCTAGTGCGGAGCGCCTACACGAGACTACGCTCGTTCTTCTACCGCGACGCCACGCGGTTTCATTTTATTTTCGATTAACCACCCAACTTCAGGTAAGTTTATTTAATATTGTAAATGCAATAAATTTGAGTTTAAATTTATATGCATTGCAATCCTCATTTCACACCTAAACCCACCAAATCCTCGCGCACGCGGAAAATCTAACTCCTCTGCACGGAGTAGCGGACCCGATAGCCCGCGTCTTCAAGAAGCCTCTCTACCCGAGGCACAAACGAGGTATCGGACGCAACAATCTGGAGCAAAATTGAAAGAAGGGGTTTTCGATGGCCGACAAATTAGAAAGATGCTCAGAGATGATAGTTTTATCGAGCAAATGAATGATTCAGATAAAGATTCATGGAATAGTTTTAAAGGAACTGTAAAAGATTTCCTGGGCAATAAAAAAGTGAAAACTATAAAGAAATAGTAGCTGAAATGGTTGAAAATTTCGGGGCGTTTGGGTGCAATATGAACTTGAAATTACATTTTCTTGACTCTCACATTGACTACTTCCCAATCAACTTAGGAGCTTACAGTGAAGAACAAGAAGAGAGATTCCATCAAGACATTAAAGAGATGGAAAGACGGTATCAAGGACGATGGGATGTCAATATGATAGCAGATTTCTGCTGGAACTTAAAGAGAGAAGGAGAGAAAAATGGTGTGAAATGAAAAAGGAAACCAGTCCTTAGATCGTTTTGTAATAAACGAGTCCGGTGTAGCAAAACAAATTAAGTGAGAAAGATGCTTTTTTAGAGTATTCATCCCAAAAACATGTAAACATACTGGTTTACTGTGTTTGCAATGTATTTTCTGGATTTGATTTTGACCTGTCCATGACTCTGACCTGATCGGGTCAAATGGACCTCGAATGCGGAATCAGCGACCTCAAAAACGTATAGATATCATGGTGGTATCTTTCGCACATACAACTTTTTTTTTCGTGGGGCTGTGTAATCGTTACGACGAACTTAAAAATATATTAATTAAGAAATACACACAATCATATGACTCTAAACTTTGAAAGCTATTCCGCGTCTGCCCAATGGGCTCGAACAAGCCATTGGCATGTCTTAACGAATTAATTAATCTAGCGAGAAGAAATGCCGCGTTCATTAATTCTAAAAGCATGGAAGACAAACCAGCCACCTAATATTCGCGTTTTTCAGGTAAATGAAACCACACTGGAGAATGAAAGTGCCTCAGTTGCGTACGCGGACCAGGTACATTCCAACTTATACGATGCGAGAGCTCCAATTTGCGAAATTAAATTGACAGAAGCGTAGTTACTCTCAGAAGCAATCACGAAAATGAATGCTCTTATAGCAAAGAAAATCGTCACCGCAGCCACGCTCCTCTTGGCAAAACTCGCGAACGTGCGAATTGGGACGCGAGCGCAGTAAAGGCACCATAATAAATTCGGAAAAAAGGCATACAAATGAGTTCGTGGCGCGGAATTATTATTTGGTGGATTTGCACTATTCGTTCAAATCGGCTGCTCCTGGCTGCTCTACTTAAATTAATTCGTCCATATACATCAAAATTCTTATTTATGGTATTTATATGATTTATATAAAAAGGAAAGAAATGATGAAATTGTGCATTTATTCGTTGTTCTTTTTTTCATTATGTTTGAGGTCGAAAATTTTATTCGGTCTGTGGGAACTAACCTCAACTCTCAAGAGAGAGCGCCACCAGCGCACTAATACTCAAGCATATATATACATGCAGTCACCAACACAAAGCGTAAGGCCAAAATCGAGGTAATGTGTTAGCAGATGCAATACTACAACAGCAGACCTACTCCGAGACTTGAAGCCACTGGTAACTCTTCTGCCAGTGAATAAATTACAGATCAATACTTCCTGAGTATTATTTATTACGCCTTCCCTCCTCTCAATTCTTTACAAGTGGGACCTGCAGGCCCACAGATCTGTTAACGATTTGGTTTGTAACCCACGCTAATAAATACACATATATATTTACATGTAAAATCTATGTTGTGTAACGATCGACTGTAACCATAAATTTGAATTTTTTAAAATCTTTATTTATTATATTTATAATAACAAGATAGAACGGTAAATTTAAGTTCTATAGTTTTAAAAGTACCAGTTAACATAAAAATTATCGATCGAGAGTTAAAGATAATAGTTACCGACCGACCGATCGCTTATCGCGCTTCTAACCACTTGTTCTAACCACGGTTACATCAGCATTCAAGTAAAATTCTTATTAAACTTTTACTGGTTTTTATGTATGTAAAGTTTGATAATAGACTAAATAGATTTTAATAAAGAAGAAAATGAGGGAGAAAGATATGTAGTGAATGTATTTTAAAGAATTTATTAATGATATAAATAATCCACTTTTTGAACACATTTTTATGTCAAATGTCAGAAGAGGCATTGGAACACTGCAATAAAAAATTAAATTTCTTTGCTTTCCAGGGCATTTGCACGGGCGAGGAATTTTCCCATGATTGCGTGCCTGGAAGGGGAAGCGGGGCGCGGGTATATAAGACCAGCGCTGAGCGCGTGAATATTTAGTGTTTGGTTAGTCCTCGCGCAGACATGGTGTACGCCAATAAAGATCTGTCGTCCGCAAGCTGGTGTTCTCTTCACATCCTGTCCTCCCGCCATCCTCATCATCAACAGACATAGAGAGTTTATATGGAGATGATGAAGCAGAAATAAACTGCGCAGATAATATAAAAAAAGAATGTCTGAGGTGGAAAAAAACTAAAGGATATTCCTGATTATATAAAACTAAAAAGTACCTCATCATCGATCGGCTCGAATTTCGACATGCTTAATCCGCGTACAGTCCCACCATCGATCAACACGTCGATTGCAGACATCAGCAGAAAAGCATCTAAAAACAACGAAACTATGACTATAGCAGCCATAGAAAAAAGCCAGATAATATAAAAGAATTGCATTTTAGGAAGCAAAGTTTAACACGGCAGACACTACGAAAAATCAGGATTCATCACCACTTAATTGCCTGAAACGACCACGGAACTGGCGCTGGACTGCCTCTGAAGCAATCTCACGGCGGCAATTGATACTTTAGCCCCCATTAAATCATTTGTTCCAAAAAAGGGCAGATTGCAGTAGATTGATACATAGTTAGCTCAGTTATACAAAAATCGGGACGCACTGTATCGTCAGTAAAAACGTATGAATGAGACGTCGCTTCTCTAGGCTTTCAATACGCTCAGAAGGCAGACTGATGAACGTACTAAGACTGCAAAAGCGTCTATCATGATGGACTGTTCGATGCTCTTGTTAGTGGCAATGCCTGGATAGAGCTAAGGAGCCTGGGGCTTTTGTCTGGACGTGAGAAGGAGCTCAATGGCTTTTCTTTGGACAAGTTCAACAAGCAGAAGCCGAGGAGATATAGACAAGCTCAACAAGCATTTTGTTGGCGTGTCTATATCTCCTCGGGATGATAGTGTAGAATACGAGAAAATAATTTCCCAAGCTGCAAATGAAATTACAGAAATTGAAATGCATGAACCAGAAATA
This sequence comes from Megastigmus dorsalis, assembly GCA_900490025.1. Lineage (NCBI taxonomy): Eukaryota > Metazoa > Arthropoda > Insecta > Hymenoptera > Megastigmidae > Megastigmus > Megastigmus dorsalis. The sequence goes on along the minus strand of UELU01140384.1, from coordinate 13,065 downwards.
ATATTCATACATGAAATATATAATACCTACAGTCAAGCTTGTGCTGACCAAAAGAATGTATCGAGCCAGTTGAAGCACTAAGGCTCACGTAACAGATGCACATCTTTCAGTCTCCAAACATTTTTCCTCAATCTTGTTATATTAAATTATTTTGTAAGTAATAATTACAAGAGAATAATAACAAAAAAGAATGGAAAAAAATTTAGTGCAGCAATTTGATTAGAAATAAATTTGATTTAAGGTATTAAGCTTCCTGTCCCTGAAAATTTCGATAAATAGTACATTGTGCAGTTAGCACCGAACATAGACTCAACCCCGGCTATCAGGCATGCGCCTTCGGCTCTTGCCTTTATCTGCCTCTCATATTTTGCAAACTTCGTACTCATGGAGTAGCCTATTCCCTGCGCATATTCTACATAGTATTTTTTTTAAATGGGTGGAAACGTTTTTTTTTCTCGCGACTACATTCTGAGCACAAAATGCGTATTCGCCAACTTTTATGGCAAACGGTAACTTCTCGGCACTAGTGTGGAAAAGTTAAAGCTACAGTACAAGGGGGGAAAGCACACTTTTGATGTATGCGTCAAAAAAATGAACTTTTTAATGTTAAGAGTTAGCATGAATTTCCAGTTTTACATCATGTATGCTCTAGCATTCTGCTCTCCTCTTCTTACTACTCAAATCTTTGTAATCTAATCGATATCCAGATACATAGAAATCAAATCCAAAGAGAGAAACTTGTATCGAGGAAATAAACCATAACAAAGATATGAAGCGTGGAAATTGCTTAAAATATTTAAATGGCGTCACAATCGTCCAGCCGTGGACGGATTAAATATAATGTTTAATTTTATTATAAGTTTTGATATTTAATTATAGTTTATGTTATGTCAAGTCATTTAACATCTACTTCATAGTTTACTAACCTTCATTTGTCGACAATAAAGCTGATCTTTCTTTATAGAAATAGTCCAATTTAAAATGTTTGTATTTTCGAAATCAAGGAAAAATACCCGTGGATTCTTTTTTCTTCGGACATCTAATGAGATGTGAATTGTAAAATCCTGCTGAATACCAGTACCTAATCCTGTATACATACAACAAACTTTTAGTTCCGAACAGGCAGAAGTTGTACCGTCGGACAAGACACAAGCTTTGTTATTTAAATTAACGGACTGCGACAGAAAGTTTATTTCAGAATATATGCTAATGACTGGTCGGGATCGAAAATATATAACTGTGTCTGATTCTTGGGCTCCAACAACTATATCAGGATAATTGTTATCATCTAAATCTAGTCCACCACTAATTGACCAACCAAATGTTCTGAGAGGCTGCTCGAGATCCTCGGAATATATAGCCTGAGAATATTTTATCTCTACACCTTCTTTTGTTCCATGAAAAATATAAATAGCTCCTCGATTTTCTGGACCACCATAAGGTTCACCAACAACAAAGTCTCCATATCCATCAAGGTCAATATCACCTAAAGACGCAATTGAAAGTCCAAAGTGACCTCTATTATTTTCCCCATCTCTGAAAATTTATTAACAGTTTTTGTCAATATCTTTTTATTCCTAATAAGGGATATTGTAAAAAGATTCATATGATAAAGAAAATACAAACACGTTTCAAAAGTTACAAAACTGATCATCAGGTGGAAATAGAATACCTTTTGGTTTTCTAAAATAATTATTGTTTTCAATGTTTATTAAAATCTTGTATACAAGGGCAGCCTGACTGTCCACATTAATGTAAAAGGACTGTAAGACCGATAAAAATATATTATTAGTTTATTAAAGTACAGTCGACATAAGTAGCTTTTTTATTTTATTATTAAAATGTCTTTATAAATAGGGAAATAATTAGATCTTATCTAATAATATTTTTTTGTAAAATAGAACTTATGATTAGATTACGCAAAGGGGCCTAGCAGGAGAGCTAAGCCGAGCCTGTTATGCTAGCTAGACCTCAACATATGCTCCTATAGCTTACCTAGCTTACCGCGTACGCATACCATGTCATCTTCTTTGCACAATCTAATGACAAATCCTATTACTCAAGCAATAGTGTTATCATTAGTTCCATCTAATTTTTCAATGTTCCAAAACATTTTATGTACGAATGCAGTTGTGCGGCTTATTTGTCAGACATATGAGCGTAACCGCTCCATTTCTATAGCAGCAGTGAGAATAATTTTCTATTTTCTTGCAGAATTTCGATATCTACATACCAGACGCTCAAGATATATTTAATATCTTATAGTCTGAAAATATAAGGTGAATAATCAGAATATTGGGAAGGTAGGTAGTATTTTTAAGTATGACTTCCCTTCTAGGAATGTATCGACGCCTGAGTGGAAGTACGTGATATCACCGATGCCGATTAACAAAGGCCCATCTCAGCAGTTGGTGCAAAAACGCCTTGTCTTCAACGAGGTTTTGTTTCTGAAAAATTGTAGTGGCAGCCCTGCACAATGTTAAAATATGACTTTTATGCATAAAATGTGTTTAAAATGGGTTTTTAAAAAATCACGATTGACGATAGCATAACGAAAATTCATAAAAGGACCACGCACACAATACATGGAATTTTATACAGCGACATTGGCTGAAAATTTAGTATATTATAGTCCATTACTTCCTGACCAAAAATGCTTCCAGCCACAAAACTCTAAAACTCATCGAATTTGAGATATTGAAGGTCAAAGGTCTTGTGAGTGGTCAAATATTAGGATTTTTTAAGAGTACGTATCGGACAAAAACTCCTAGGTTTAGAGTGAGGCACCTTAATATGACCCTGACTATGGTTTAAATTTTTAAATGCCAGAAATACATTGCTGGGTTTGAAGTAAGGTAGCTTAAGGGGGTCCACCAGTGTGAAATTTTTTTTTTTTGAAAATTTTCTTTTTGCTTTATTTGACAACTTATAGCTTCAAGAATATGATGTAAAAATTTCGAGGCAGTATCTCAAATAATTTTGAACTGGGAGCCGTGTAAGTGGCAGCTGCTCGAAGGTCAGAAACGCGCCGCGCCAAAGGGTCGGAAGATCGCTATTGTACGGGCTCAGGCAGCATCGTAAATCTCACCATAGTCTATTTCGGTGCTCAATTGAGTATATAAGTGTTACAGCTACTAGAGACAGGTATATCCAAACGTCTTGTTTAGTTTCGCAGTAACCGTTCGACAGTAGACATCGCACAGAGTACCTCAGTAAATATGAGCGAAAAATCTCCGTACGAAAACCAAAAAGGCTGTCATGATAACCCTGTGCGAATATCTGCTCAGAAGAAACGGAAATTTACGGGAAATCGTTACCCATACGAGCAGTCCACCGCGAGTACCAGTACGTTTGCCGAAAAATTAATAAGTTCACAGGACGAGGAAATAATTGTAGATAAAACACATGGCTACTGCATTCTTCAGTTTGTTTTTACAGTAATTAGTAATTTAGTGATGTGTAAAATATGTAAAAAGAAAATTAAATTTAATAAAGCAAATCAATGAGGCCTAGGATTTAAGATTGCTGTAATTTGTGAATGTGGTGTTTCGTACATAAATTCTTCGTCTATGATTGGAAACTCATATGAAATAAATCGGCGTATAGTCTTTGTGATGCGACTCCTGGGTGTCGGCATAAGCGGTCTACAACTTTTTTGCGGCTTGATAGACATTGTCAAAAGTTTTAATAATGCAACTTATAGTGGACTTCGACAACGTGTGGAAAGCAGCAGAAGCAATTTATGAATGGATTGTGAAAAGAGCAGTGAACGAAGAGAAAATTATTGCAGAAGCAAAAGAAAATTCTAATATAAACTTGACAATTTCCGGAGACGGTACTTGGAAAAAACGTGGTCATACTTCTCATTTTGGTGTTACAACTCTTGCAGGAAAGTATTGTAAAACAATTTATTGTCAAAGTTGTGAAGTATGGAAAAATAAAAAAGATAGTAATCCTGAAGGGTACGAAGAGTGGCTCTCCCTGCATGAAGATGAATGCGATGCAAATCATGTAGGATCGGCTTCGAAAATGGAAGTGGACAGTGTAAAAGAAATGTTTGAACGCTCAATCAATAAATACGGTGTTAAGTATACGCGCTATATTGGTGATGGTGATAGTGCTACTTATAAAGGACTACTAAATTTGAATTATAACGGCTTGCTTTGGTACTTTGCTCCGAAGCACCTTCACAGCGGCTTCAAAACAATCCAGCTATCTAATTACCTTGCTGTTGGGATATTTAATGATGGATTTATGTCAGTATTAAAAATTTTGAGTACTATGTGGATTATAATTGGACCCGCAGCAAGGGCTTATGCCGAACAACGAGACAGCAGCAGGCTACGTACAGCAGAGCAACGGCACCAGGCGGCGTTGAAAGAGGGACGCACAGCACGCAGGAAAGCTGCAGCAGCCCAGCAGGTACTTTTTGAGGAAGAGAAAGGAGAACTGTATGGGCCCGGAATAGCAGATTAGCTAAAGGTATGAAAAATATCCATTTACAGTTATGAAATCAGTGGTTAAAACTTTAAACGCGTTTTTCTCGAAACAAAATTTTTTAAATTTGCTGCAGTTCTAATTCGAACAAAAATCATTTTGTCGACTTGAATCTTTTGACGTAGGATTTTTTTGATTACTTGAAAAATACTAATTTTCCATAAATAAAACCGCCATTTTTTTATGAAAAAATTCGATCTTCTTTTGAAAACTTTACCATTTAGTTCGATTTCAATATTTTTTCGAAATTTTAGGTCATGGTAGGGAAAATATTTTCTACTTTAACGGAATATTTTTTTTTTTTTTCAGGCACTTGGAAGGCTGAAATCACTACAGCAGTGGGGGTACCTTTTTTTGGAGGTCCGGGCGATGATCAATTAATCCCGCAAAATTCATGATTTTTATTTTAAAAAATTACTTAAGACGCGTTTTCGCATTGACAGCTAATCTCAAAATTACGGTTATATCTACATGTGTTTATAACTTTTAATATTTATAATTTTGCGTAATATCTGGACTTGGCCGGCGTACACTCTAAACCCTAAAGAGTAAAAATTGGCGCAAAAAAGTAGAAATTTTGTCATTCTCCCTTTTCAAAAGAGTAAAATGACATTTTTACTCTTTATAAAGTAGAAAAAACTAGAATCGCTCTTTTGAAAAGAGTAAAATTGACATTTTACTCTTTTGAAAAGGATAAAATGGTTTTTCCCCATTTCAAAAGAGTAAATTAATAAATTTCTACTTTTTGATAGTAGAAATTTTAATCCCGAAATTCCAAAAGAGCAAATAAGCAGATTTGCTCTTTTCAAAAGAGTAAATTAAAAAATTTCTACTTTCTAAAAGTAGAAATTCTAATTCGGAATTTCCAAAAGAAAAAGACGGCCGCCGTCCAGTAAACACGTGTAGAAAGTGATGGCTTGAAAAAAAATAGAGTAGAAAGTGAATATAGAGGAAAAGTAGAGTACTAAATAACAAAAACGGAAGGTGCAATAAAATCTATCGGTTTCAAAAGAGTTGGGAAAGAAAGATTAAGACAAGAAGAAAAGAAAGTGCAGAGAAAACTTAGAAAAGAAAAGTTAGGTTAGAAATGACTAGAGAAATGAGGGGCAAGGGCGATTGGAGATTGAGAAATGGGATAAATAAAATACTAGAGGTATTGAAAAGAGAAATAAGGAAAGGAAGAGATACAAGGGGGAAAATAAAAAAGGCGAGGGAAACACTGGAAGATGCATTAAAGGAAATACAGGAAGACAGAGAGGAAATAAAATTTCGAATGGAGGAGAGCACGAAAAAGAATAGCAAAGTAATAAATGAAATAGGGGAAAAGGTAAAAAAATGCCAAGAAGAAATGGAAAAACTAAAGCAAAAATGGGAAAGACACGAGAGCTGGTGCAAAAGGGAACGGAAAAATGAGGACAAAATAGTGGTGGACAAAAGGTTGGAGGACATGGAAGATAGGATGGAGGTCGTGGAAAAGAGGACGAAAAAACCTAAGAAAATAATAGAAGAAAATGAAAGGAAAAGGATTAAAAACAATGTAATTATATCAGGGATTGAAGATTGGGAAGACGAGAGTGAGATAGAAGAACAAGTCAAAAGGTGGTTTGAAGAAAAATTGAGAATTAATCCGATAGTAAAAAGAGTGTGGAAAATAAGGACACAGAAAAGTACGATAGGAATAGAATGTGCAAGTTGGAGCGAAAAAATGAAAATTATGGTGAATAAAAAAAAATTAAGAGGAACCAGGGTGTATATAGAAGGGGACCTAACGAAATAGGAAAGAGAAATGCAGTGGTATATTAGAGATATGAAAAGAAAAATGATTGAAGCCATGAGAGTAGGAAAAATAAAAGGGAAACATGAAATGAAAGTGGCATACGGAGTTTTATACGCTGGAAAAGATATCTTGGAATGGAATGAAGAGAAAAAAGGGCTACTCTGGGTTAATAATCCCAATGAAAGTCAAGGGAATGGAAGTGGCATAGAGAAAAAGAGCTAGAAAAAGAAAATAAAGGAAGTAAAGAAAATAGAAGAAGAAAGGAGTACGGAGGAATAGGAGAGATGAAAGGTAAAAAAGCAAAAGCAAAAAGAAAAAGGTAGAGAAAGAAAGGAAAAAATTTGGAGGAGGGAGAAAGAAGAGGGACATAGAGAAGGAAGGTACAACAGTCCAAATCGTGATAGAGGGAAGGAAAGAAAGAGGTAGAACAACAACAAGAACAACACGAGCAAGAGAGAAGAACAAGGAGAAGAGAGAAGAGTTGATTAAAGACAATAGAAAGAAAATAGGATAAGATAGAGAGTAGGATAGATAGGAAAAGGAAAAGAGGAATGAAATAGAGCGAGAATAGGCAAATAGGAAAATGAAGTATATAGAATATGATAGTATATAGAATAGACCAGAAGGAAATAGGCTAAGGAATAATACATTTGTATAGGTAAATAATGTAAAACTTAAAGTTAAAATAAATATTGATTATATATACTTTCTAAAAGTAGAAATTTTAATTCGGAATTTCCAAAAGAGCAAATAAGAAGGTTTACTCTTTTCAAAAGGGCATATTAAAAATTTTGTACATTTTAAAAGTAAAAATTTTTTACCGAATTTCCCAAAGAGCAGCTATTAGAGTAGAAAATCCCTAATTTCCAAAAGATTATAAATTAAGAAATTGGAAAATTTGAAAATTTCTCGAAATTTATATTTAACATTGCTGATTTTTACTGTATGCGCCGTACGCGTGTGAGTAAGTTACTGGTATACGCATTACGCTGTGCTCATAACATAACCTATCCAAAAGACCAAGTGCAAACATGTCTGTTATTGCAGAACCCATATCAAAGGTAAATTATTAATTATATATTATTTATTGTATAGATAAAATAATGTGGATTGATAAACATTGAATCGTAATTTTACAGGACTTTTATGTAAATGCAGAAGCTTTGTGTATTTATTTGAACAACCGAGGGCTTCGTGAAGACTACGCTAACCTATTTTATGGTAAACCTTTTAGAATCATTGTTATAGCTGATCGATTAGCGCTATTGAATCATAAGTATTTCTAACTTTTAACTAATTTTTATTAAAATAACCTCAACATTTATACATTAATTATAATTTAATTTATTCTTTTCAAAAGAGTAAATCTGATTATTTGCTCTTTTTGAAATTCGGGATTAAAATTTCTACTTTTAGAAAGTTGAAACTCTTTAATTTACTCTTTTGAAAAGAGTAAATCTGCTTATTTACTCTTTTGGAATTTTGGGATTAAAACTTATACTTTTAGAAAGTAGAAATTTATTAATTTACTCTTTTGAAATGGGGGAAAACCATTTTATCCTTCTTTGAAAAGGGAGAATCACAAAATTTCTACTTTTTTGCGCCAATTTTTACTCTTTAGGGTTTAGAGTGTAGTACTCCTTGCTATCAATCATTTTGTGCAAGATGGGGCTTATGTGATTTATCGTTTTTTAAATTAACTGGAACATAGAAATAGATCGAACAGTCTGAGGAGGGGTGACGCTACTGCTTCCCCTTAATGTGAGTTTGACTATGACTAATGAGTGTAGATCAAAAGTCAGTTCAAGCTCGAAAATAAATAACAAAGAGGAAACACTTTTTTATTCTACAAATTCATGATACTCATCGAAACGTTTTAACGAACTGAACCACAAAGGGTAAAAATTGATGCAAAAAAGTTGAAATGCAGTGATTCTCCCTTTTCAAAAGAGTAAATCACCATTTTTACTCTTTATAAACTAGAAAAAACTAAAATCGCTCTTTTTAAAAGAATAAAATGTCTATATGTAGAATGGATGAATTGTTTCTGCCATTTCAAAAGAGCAAATACGTAAATTTACTCTTTTCGAAAGAGTAAATTAATAAATTTCTACTTTCTACAAGTAGAAAATGTATAACCTCGACATCAAATACGTCCGAGTGCATAGTGTAACCGATGACGATATCTGAATAGTGCTCTCCATAGCTTTTTGTGTCTAGGAGTACAATTCTCTCCGATTATGATGTCTAAGTAGTGCATATCACATCTTTTTGTATGTAGGTATGGAAATTGGTCGTATTCATTATTTAGGTGTACAGGGTCGTCGATGATCGGTCCAGGTAGTGCGCACCATACCTTTTTGTATATGGGTGTGCATTTTGGTCGTACTCGATCTTTAGTTGTACAGGGTCGCCGATGACAGGGTCTAGACACTATGCTTCGTAGTTTTTTGTGTCTAGGTGTGGAATCCGATTATACTCGATACCTAGGTGTATAGTGTCACCGATGATGGGGTCAAGGTAGTGTGAACCATAGCTTTTTGTATATAGGTATGGAACCCCATCATATTTGATGTGTAGAGTCATTAATTCGCCTTAAAATATAAGCCAAAAGGGAATTCTAACCTCAAAATATACAGTTTCCAAAAGTATTTTTATCGATAGATAACGAAAAGTAAATTCTCCTTTAGTAAGACCAAATTTTATTTTCCATTTGCTCTAGCTTCAACCGATCCCGAAATAAATGAGAAAAACAAATTCTAACCTCAAAAAGTGCGTTTGTTAAAAGGTTTACTTATAAATATCGAAATGAAATAATTAATTTTTTCGATCCTTCAATTCACAATATCATATATTCCGCATGCAAGCTCTCAAAGAGTACGCATGCACTGTAACGTTAGAGTGCTTTTAGAGTAAACTTTAGGCTAAACTTAAAACATGCTAATATTTAGAACTAACCCTTGTTTCTCTTAGTGGACATACCTCACACGACCTTTGACCTTCAATATCTTGAATTCAATGAGTTTTAGAGTTTGGTGGCCAGAAGTATTTTTGACCAAGAAGTCATGGACTACAACGTACTATATTTCCAGCCAATTTGACGGCTGCATAAAATACCATGTATCGTGTGCCTGGTCTTTTATAGAAAGCATAGAGTATAAAATATAAAGTATTAAAAATACAAATATCTTTATTTGTATTTATAAGACAAGTATGTCTTGCGCGCCTTCCTTAAGGTAGTACTTTCGGTTATCGTATTACCTTCCAGATTTTGATAAAACTTAACATACTTGTAAATAATGGTTCAAAAGTGACTCATAAATTTTTTTTTGATATCAGAGCCGTAAAATTCGAATTCAGGACCAGTCCGTAGAAAAAAAATTATAAAATGAGCCATTTTACGTTAAATAATCGAATATGTCAATTACAGAATATATATAAAATCGTATTTTACAAACTAAAAACTGTACGAAAGAAACATTTTACGTCTATGATACCAAAAAAAATTGTTCGTCACACGGCCGTAAGAGTTTACGACCGCATGTGATCGCGCGATACTCGGACCGGCTCTAGTGGTCTAACGGGTTTTCATCGTAAGTCAGTCTTCGAACGCAAGAGCGCTTTGATAAACAGCGGAACCGCAGCAAAGGTAAGTGATTATTTTAAAAACTACTGAGGGCGCGGATTTTGGCCAGAGCAACGCATGCGGAATTGAGTCAAACGCCTTTATGAAGTCTAATAGGATGAGAATGGTGATTATCCTCCTATGGATCGCGAACCTGACGTCATCAAGCACTCCGAGCAGTGCCGTTTGAGTGGTATGACCAGCTCTAAATCCCGCTTGTCGAGTTGCTGAGTTGCGAGGTAGCCTTTTGAAAGCTCCGAGAGCAGTGCTATCAGCCGGATGTGCGATGGAGAGGCTATCGATTTGATCTTGGAGAGAGGTAAGGAGCGGTCTAGGATTCTCAACAAGGAGTTCGGTTTGTTAACAATATATTTCAACACGCAGCTGGGGTGAAAGAGGCTACGGCAATCGACGCAACTGCTCTTCTTAAAGATGACTTTGTTGGGGCACCCTTTGCATTTGGTCATGGGAAATAATTGCCTTTAGAAATATGAGTTGGGCTTTGTGCCATTTGATCTTTAGATAAAATGATATGCGTTTTCGGCGCGAGTCTAGTTAGTGTAATGAATTTGATAGAATTTTTTCTTTTAATAGAGTTTAATAGGAATGGTATTTGGAATGCTTGCAGCGCGACGCCGATGTATTGTAATGTGTATGTACTCATTTTAGTCGGGATTCCAAAAATAGCCTAGCTTGTGTATGTACTATGCTATTCGGCTATTCCGCTCACATGAACATAGTGACACCACACGCAGATATACTCGCTCATGCACTCTCGCTACGCTCACAACAATAATGGCGGCGCACTAGTCATGCTCATATTAAAATGGCCTGTTTCGCAATGTAAGAACAGCCTGAACAGTAGACATGACAGTGTCACACGTAAGAGATGCAACAGTGTAGCTCAAAGTTACAGCGAGGCGCATGAGATATGTCGACTTAGCACATTAGATTATGAGACCGCAATCACTCACACTACACTCAAATTCACCAAAGATGATGCTCTCGATGAAGCAGATGCCACCGGTCCAGTGATTGAACAGCTGGACTACAATAACCGTCGCAGAAAGTAGAGTCTGCAGAACTTAGTCCGCAACTAGACCAGTTCTCTCCTATGAGGGGTGGTGTGCTCATCTCTCCTAGCACCAGATATGTATCTCACACAAGTATTGCTGTCAGTCGTTGTAATCAGTTCTTCCGTTCGTTTGTGGCGTCAAAACACACCACTGAGAAGTATTCAATATGTGGTATGACTAAAGCTTCGACCAATTTTCGGCGTACAGTCTCGGTGATACAAGATCTGCTAAATCGCAAGCTGAACAGTGCACTATTTACTTTCTTTGCAACAGCATCAATCTGGGGCTTTCACGTGAGTTTAATGTCCAATACGACACCGAGACTCTCCACAGTGTCCACGAATGGGACTAAATCTCCCGCCTTTAACTCAACACCGGGCACTTGAGGTTCATTTAAAGAATTTATAAATTTATGTGACCTAAACATGATTGCTTTCGTTTTGCCAGTATTAAATTGAAGAGCCGAGGCCCGAGCGCTTTCAGCCACAAGTCGTGCAGTCTCAGACAATCGAGCTATACCATTCAAGATATCATCTTTAGTGACCTGCAGGTAAAGCTGGAGGTCAGCTGCGTAGAAGATATGTTTGGCAATGTTTGAATTTAAGAGGTCTTTAAGGTCATTGACATACAAGCTCAGTTCAGTTTTCAGCCAGTTAGAGTTTTCATTACGTGTTATTACACTTTGTGATCTACCTTGTAAATATGACTTGATCCACAGAAGTGCCATTCGTGAGAATCCTATATTCAAAAGCTTTCTCAATAGCTTGGAAGGAGATATGATGACAAATGCCTTGCTAAAATCGAAATGAAGTAACAGGATGATCATCCTTCGGTCAATGCCTACCCGTATGTGTTCAGTTAGATTCAGCAATGCAGTTTGAGTACTATGGTAAGGACGAAAATCCGTCTGATAAGGATCAGGAATGCTGCGACTGGCAATGAACTCGGATATCTGAGTATGAGTAAGCTTCTCTAAGACCTTTGCCAGGAAACATAATAAAGTTATTGGTCGAAAATCCGATTCAGACGATGGAGTAGCACATTTTCTAATCGCTGTTATTTGGGATATCTTCTATGCTTCAGGAGAGACACCATGAGTCAAAGTGGAATTCATTAAACAAACGAGATAGTCAACAATGACTGGAAGAGCCCTAACCACAATACCGTACGGGATGTCGTCCTCGCCTCTGGCCTGTGACGTAAAATGGGATATTGCAATGATGACATCATTAAGTGTCACAGGCTTAAACGAGAAACCTTCATTACTAGCAGTATCTATAAATCCCATTGCATCCTCTATGTTCTCGTCAGGTGAGAACGTCGCTCCCGCGAAGTTTTAGTTGAGCTCATTTATGAGAAATTCAATAGTGACCTTGCTTTTGACCTTGAACTTGCCCTTCAAGGTCATTTCAAGGTCAACTTTTTTTTTAATATTAATGTCGCATCTTACTTTGAGTGATTATTAAGATCACACCTGACCTATGTCTTAAGTACATTTTCTAATGTAAAAGCATCCGCTCTTTCGATTTCCAACATTAAAATATTGGGTTTCAATTAAAAAATAAGTTGACCTTCAAATGACCTTGAGGGGCAAGTTCAAGGTCAAAAGCAAGGTCGCTATTGAAATGCTCATTTTGAGTTGAAGAAATATTCTTATTATCATTGAAAGGTATTTTATATTTTCTCTAATTACCCAGTGTAAGTTGAAGTGACCTCTGCGTAATTACCAAGATAATCCCTACCTACAACTTGAGTACATGTATGTACGTAAAATTTCCCGCTCTTTTGATTGCCGTTGCCAAAAATAGGGGTTCCCATTTGAAAAAAAAGTTGACCTTGAAATTCTTTGGGGTACGACGCATAAACTTTAACCACTACACTACGCAACGCTTGCGATATAAAATTTTAATCTCGCTAATAAAGTAAATGTAAATCAAGTTTTATTAAATGACTATCCTTTAAACAGTTATTCAGTGATTATAATGTTACAAATATTAAAACATTCAAGATTTTAAATTATAAAAAAGAAAATATTAATATTTAAATAAATATAGAATATACAAAGTTTTATAAAATATAGAGTTCAAGCT
>UELU01140382.1:0-28611 GCA_900490025.1 Megastigmus dorsalis | reverse complement strand
GGAGGACAATCGTCCGTGTTGTGTTCTGTGCATTGCTAATTTCAAGTTTGTAAAAAACATACTCCAATAATTCCACGTGGGATAATTATATTAAAATTAATAATTGAAATGGCGCTTATGATCGTTTAAGCGTGATAATCGCTCTTTTTTATAATTGATATAACTACCTATTCAGCCGATAGTAATTCCACCTGACGATAGCGCCAATGCTTGGCACGTAAATTATTGCTCCAAAATCATCCTAATAAAATTCTTTTTTAACCGTATACAGTAAAAATACTGTTTATTTATTAACTAATAAAAGCCACGAAAAACGTGCATTGTATACCAAAACATATTTGAGACTATACTTTACCAGTGTAAAAGCTATTATTTTTATTTACACATAATAAATCAATATTCATAATTTTTAAATTAATAATTTATTGTTTCCTAACTTCTTTTTAGTCTATGGAACGAGTTCTTGTACAAAATATTCACAATGAATTGACGCCTTCTTTGAGAATCATTTTGGGTACCGTGCCAAGATGGAGATTAATCCAAGCATCGCTTCCATTCGTTTTGCACGCTGCAGCCAATCTTTTAAACAGCAAGTATGTATTAGGATTTTGCATTAATAAACTATAAATATTTAAAATTGGATCATGATAATGTTAGAAGTATTTATAATTAAATAACTTTTTAAGATGTCTTTTATTTCCAAGAAACTATGATTATTCATCATATATCAGTTTATATTATGAGTTTCAATTATTATGACCATATATACGCTACGTATAAATCATACCGTAGCGCATGGCTCCGATTCCATTTCCCTTAATATTCTCCCTGTCCCATAATAATTACATGCCTCTGATAGTGCTCTGATAGTGAAATGTGCATCATATACTTGGATATAAGGAAAGCATATCCCGTTTTGGTAACAATTTTTTACTCCCAAAGAAACCAGAACCTATGCACTTTAAGTTGCAATGTATATCGTCTACATATTACCCAAAAATGTCGCCAAAACCGATTAAATATGCATCGTACGTTTGGATATAAAGAAGGCATATACAGTTTTGTAACACAAATTTTTGATCGCATAAAAACTAGAATTTTTGGAGTAAGTTGCAATTATATTGATTATCTTATATCCAAATATATGATGTTTATTTAATCGGTTTTGGTAACATTATTGGGTTAGATATAATCGATATACGTTGCAACTTACAGTTCAATAGTACATTGTTCAACGAGTGAAGAATAGTGCCGAATTGCGAACGAAGGTACGTTAGTGCACGAGCTAGCTTCGCTTGCTGCGCCCTGTGCATTACTCGTAGTACCCACTATTTTTCATCATAATTGTGAAGGATAAGCCATGTTGCACATGTGCAAGCGTGTGAAATGTAAAAATTTCGCCCGTTCCCCATATCACTGTGCATTAGTTACTATTGCGCACGCCGTGTACAATAAAGCGATGAAAGTATGATGAATAGTTTCTTGTTTCTTTTTTATCAAAAAATTGTCACCAAACCGGCGACATATATGCTTTCCTTAAATAGATGAATTATGTATAATCGTTTTTTGTGATATTTTTGGGTAAGATGTAATGGATATGCTGGGTGTCCCATTTTAACTTACACAGCTGAATAACTCATTTGAAAAGGCCAAAATCGGAAAAATGGTGTAGACAGAAGTTATAGAATTTCAAGGGGAAAATCGACTGGTTACCTTGGATTTAACCTTGACAATAAATTTGAAGGTTATTTGAAGGTTAACTGAAGATTTTTAAATGGGACCCTATGTTTGACCCCTAAAATAAAATGATCAGAAAATTTTACAATTGGATATGACCTTGGGAACAAGAAGTATGACCTTGGTGGTCATATTCAGGTTTAAATTTCGGACGGTTATAATTCGATTGTAAAATTTTCCGATCCCGATCTCTTCAACGTTCCAGCCAATTAAGCCAAGATCGAGCAATGTTCCAGCCAATTAAGGCAAGATCGTGTAGTGATCCAGCCAATTAAGGCAAGATCGTGCAGTGATCTAGCCAGAACCCATTAACGCCCAGTTGGACACTTTTTTCACCAGTTTTTCTGAGCTCTCTAGACGAGGTAAATTTGGGCCTAAAAAATTTTTGAACACATGAAATCTATAGATTTTTCATCCATCTTCCGAATAGTCACATTCAAAATATAAAAAAATAATTTTTTATTACTCAAAAATGAAGTTTAAGTATAAAAAACACCGAAAAAAAATTATTTTTTTTTGATTATATTTTTTACCAACTTTTCGTTATGCAATCGTCATGAAACCAATTTAGATGGTGGAGGGAATATCTGAACTTTGAGAAAACGTTTTCGGCAAGTTTATTTTGTTACCCACATGATGGCGTCCAAAGTGAAAGTGGTTACTAAATGTCTTTAGGACGTTTTAACTAATAAACTTTCAACTTTTTGAAAAAAATGCTAAGAACAAAAAGTGCTTAGAATTTCCCAAAGAACACAACAGAATTTTTTCAGAATTTTTAGAGTAAATTTTGAAAAATTCTTTATTCAAGTTTTTGATAAAATAAAAAAAATTCAAGAAAAATTCTGAAAAAATTCTATTGTGTTCTTTGAGGAATTCTCAGCACTTTTTGTTCTTAGCATTTTTTTCAAAAAGTTGAAAGTTTATTAGTTAAAGCATCCTAAAGATATTTAGTAACAATTTTCACTTTGGCCGCCATCATGTGGGTAACAAAATAAACTTGCCGAAAACGTTTTCTCAAAGTTCAGACATTCCCTCCACCATCTAAATTGGTTTCAAGATGATTGCAGAACGGAAAGTTTGTAAAAAATCTAATAAAAAAAATAAATTATTTATTTCTGTGTTTTTTACACTTAAACCGCATTTTTGAGTAATAAAAAATTATTTTATATATTTTGCATGTCACCATTCGATGACGTGTAAAATTGATGGATGAAAAATCTATAAATTTAATTTGTTCAAAATTTTTTTAGCCCAAATTTACCCCATCTAGAGAGCTATGAAAAAATGGTGAAAGAAGTGTCCAGAACTTGGACGTTAATGGCTTAAGCGGACGTCGGAGTACCCTGCTTTACCGATAGGTATCAATGGTGCTAAGAAGTGGTTTTTTGCTTTTCAGAAAATAATACGGCATTTTATGTAAAAAGAAATAGTTGTCCCCAATTCTAATAGTAATAAAGATCATTTATAAAAAAAATTTCTGAGTAAAAATACATGAATCCGATCTAAAACTTTGATCGCATCACGTTATCAAAGTTTTAGAGCATATTAATTTCTTTTTACTGAGAAAAAAAATTTATACATGTTCTTTATTATGATTAGAATTGGGGTTAGGTTGGGTTCGGGACAACTATTTTTTTATCGAAAATACCGTATTATTTTCTGAGAAGTAAAAGACCTCAATTTTAGTAGCGCTATCTTACAGTTAACTTGGAACTCATTGGTCCAACGTTTCTGTTTGTACAAGAAAAATGATGGATTTCTTGATTTCATCCCATTTTTATTAATTGTCCCCCATTCCTTTATGCACTAATAATATCTATACAAACTTTCATGTGATTTTAGTACTAAGTTTTAAAGAAAACTTTGATTAAGTTAGCACTGGTAAAACAGAGTACTCTGAGGTCACCTTAAGTGCGGTTTTCAAATATTAGTTTTTAATTGTTTTATCCATTATTTCATAAATAACAGTATAATACTTTATTAATATGGTATAATATCAAATAGTTATATGAACATTATTTTAATGATTCCAGAAAGGATTTTCAAAATCTTGGCCCTCTTGAAACAACACTTTTGTATATATTACACTGGATTATTCTCGATGCTGCCGAAGAATGTACCGATCAGGATGGAGAAGTAAATAACCCATTTTATTATCTTTTCTCAATCTCAACTATGACAGTGAGTAAATTTATAGTAAATATTTTACTATTATTATTACACAAACAAAGGGTTTAATATAGTATATTTATAATGTTTCAGCTCTTCATATATCTTTTCGTTCCCCTTTGCAACCATTTAAAAGATATCGATTTCAAAGGTAATCTTCGGTTGGAAAATGGACAAAAAATCTGGTATCCGATATATGAATCTCGCCACCCCGAAACCGCATGCTTTACGGCTCACTGCAAACCAAAACCTCGAGCTTTATGGAGATCAATGGCTAGATCTATTAAACCTCAACATGTTCCTGATGACGTTTTTGTCGGAAGTAAGTAAAAAGTTGTGACCTAACATTTTACTTAATAAATTAAATAAATATAAAAAATAATACGCGAGCGTACTGTGTAACGAAGACCGAACGTCAAACGACACTGGCCAAAATATTTTCAAGATAACCGATTTTAACCGTTGGTTTCGATTACTGTTTTTTTTTTTTGTTTATGTAAACGCACATCCGAGTACAAGATATAAAGGCATCGGAGAGAAGCACACGACACCGGGAAATATTGAACACGATGTCCAGAGATTTAAAGAAATAAATTAAGTCAATTGAAGTTAAAACGAAGCAGGCCCAAGAATCATAGCTCGCACGCGCAGGAACGAAAGCAAGTTGCAAGAGAATCGTTGAATAACCAGCAACGTGAATATTAGAGCCAGTAGAGCCAGTAGAGCCAATACATATTTTACTAGCTGTACAGTTCAATAAATTGTTAATTGATATTATTAATTATTATCGTGATTCTTGGAGTAAGCATGTGTGTACCCTTTCTCTTCTCTATAAATAAAGTATAAGCTTGCACGAGTCAGCAGTGCCAGGTGCAGATACGACGAGGATTTTCGCAAAGTCCCCGGTTGGTGTGTTCGGCGGCCTACCTCTGGTATAGAGGTCTCAGATTAATAAATCATTTAAGCTTATCCTTTAACCAGTAATATGATTTAATTCATTCTTGGGGTATCAGCTACCTATATTTGAAATATCTTTTGCTCCTACGACCCGCGAGCTGAGCTTCAGTGATTTTACGCGAATATTATGTATAGGTTTTCTGCTATTTTCCTTTAAGTGCGGTTTTAGGTGCTAAAATCATGCGGGGATGCGGTTTTTTCTTATTTTACCCTGTTTCAGCCCTAAATAGCGCGACTATCAAGTTAATATCGCCAAAATACGAATTTGGAAAAATTTAATTTTTCGTTGCGGTGCGACGATGCAAACTTCAAACTTCATAGTCAATTTCACTCTGTAACGTTTGAACATATACAATTCCAATATTTAGGTAACAACATGCTTCTCAATTGGACACCTTCCTCTGTAAGGGCTGCTGGTTTATGTAACCTACACTTCCGCCAAGAAGATTTCGTTGACGCAAATAAAACAAGTTTAAAGCGTAACCGAGATCCTCTTAATTGGAGAGAGGTTCAGAACCAGCAGCAAAAAGATCAGTGAAGAAACCCATCAGATGGATCACCAACAACAGCAGGTGAGTGCACAAATTTTGGAGCAGGATCAGCAAGAACAACGTCAACAGGAAGTACGAGAACCACACCATGATAGGACATCGGAGGACATCAATATGATTGATACGATCAACCAAGAGGAAGTGTGTTTATCTTTTAATCCTTCGATAGTGAAGGTCACTTATCCAAATGGAAAAAAAATCTTTATGTACATTTCAAGAAAAGGATAGTGACCTTAACTATTTAAATTACGATATAGATAAGACGACAATTACTACTGCTTCTTCAAACGACAAATTTACTTCACTTTCTAAGAAAAAACCGTCGCAATGTTGTTTATTGTATGCTCGATCGGTACAGAAATCTTCAGCAAGTAGAATCGCTTCCTTGTCAAAGATAGTGAAGCAATTAAAGAAAGCTTTAAAAGCACAAAAATGAGAAGTAATCAACAGCATAAAAGATTAATTAAAGCCAAAAAAAACAAGTAAATTCAGTGTAGAGGAATTTTTATTAGATAAAGATAATGAGCCTTTAGCTAGAACTATGATTAAATTACAATTACATAAGAAAAAAAGCCCTTATGCTATCGATGAAAAACAGTTAGCTAAACTTCTGTATTATCATTCTGCAGCGTGTTATATTCGTTTAAGAAAAGCCGGTTTAAATTTGCCAGCAGGGTCAACGGTTTGGGGATGGGTGGCAGAGTATGACGTTGTTCCGGGAATTAATGAGGTTATTTTTAAACGAGTTGAAGATAATTTAAAAAATTGCCTGCTGATGAACGGGTATGCGCACTAAAATTCGATGAAATGTCTATAAAAGTATATGAAGAATATTCAAAAAATACGACCTTGTAGAAGGACTAAAAGATTTAGGAATGGACATGAGAAGTAGAGAAGTAGCAAAACATGCTTTATTATTTTGTTTAGACAGCATTAATGCTAAAAATCCTTGGCACCAAATGCTGGCGTTTGGGTTTAACGAAAACGGTGCTACAGAGGACGAACTTTTTGATTTTCTTCATATACTTTTAATCAGGCTTAAAGAAATAGGAGCTGATGTTAGGGTAATTGTATGCGATCAAGGTAGCAGCAATCAAAAGTTATTTGAACGGTTGGAGGTTTCAATAGATAGTCCTTATTTTTATGTAAACAATATGAAATATTTTGCAACTTTTGATTGGCCTCACGTTATTAAGCGATTAATAGCTCAATTAAGGTTCCATGAGTATATTTATGTGAATAATGAAATAATTATCAATTTTAATGATTTGAAAAAAACGTGGGAGCTTGACAAAAGTTATAGCACCTCAAATTTATTAGGACATTTGAGAGAAAGCCATTTTTGTCCTAACAGTTTGATGCTATGAGAGTCAAAAATGCTTCTTAGCATTTAAGTCGTCAAATGGCAAGTTCAGTTAAAACAGCTGGTTTGGATAGCACTGGATTGATGTCATCGACGACATGGCAAGCTTCAGCTGATTTTGTTGAAAAGTTAGATGCCGTAATAGATGCTTGTAATTCATTATATTTAAACTCGGGGCATCAGCTGAAGCAGCCATTATCTGAAAAGCATCCAAAGAAATGGACTATTAAAAATAAAACTAATCATTTTTCAAAACCACCATCCTTCTTTGGAATCCCTTTAACCGTACAAGCTCTTTTATTTTTGTATGAAGTTGAAAATCAGAATTTTGTAGTTTTTAATTAGCAACTGGTCTTTGCAATCAGGATTTAGTGGAGCATGCTCATTCGAAATTACGCGGCAGAGGTAGATTTAATGCAAATCCTACCTGTAGAATGAACAGATTAGCGTTTCGCCATATTTTATCAACCGATTTCCTTTATACTAGCATGAAAGGTAATGCTATGTGTTCGGGTGCACCATCATTAATAGGTTTAAATAATGAAGATATCATTTGTAGTGAAAAAAACGATTTTTATTCAACTATCAATAGTACTTTACAGGAATACGAGTTAAAGGACTTACAAGAACTAGAGAAAATAAATGCGGCTGCTGAATTTTTAAATATGTACTTAAAAGTAGATTTATTTCAAATGACGGATATGACTGATCGGAATATATATGAATCAAACGCGATAGCTTATTTTGCAGGTTATATAGGTAAACAGTGTTTAAGGAAACGTCCTTGCGATAATTGTCAGCTTTTTTTTTATCAAATCTTCAACTGATGCTTTAAATAGTAACGAGCAGTATATTGGTTTTAGAGATTATTCTAATTTTGATTCAGATACATTCGAAGAAGTGCCCGATAAAATGTACTTGACCAGAGTAACCGAAATTTGGACACACGTAGTAAACTGCCAATTAGAAGCCTTTAAAAGTTATCATGAAAGTATATGGCACCAAAAATTACTACTGTGTCATTTAACAGAAATTGTAGAAGCTTATACTCTTGAAAAATATCCCGATTGGTTTGATCAAAATAATACGTGTTACGATCACCGAATTTCCGCGTTGCAATATTTATTAATAGTTAAAATTCATGCAAAAACTCGGCAACACAACAATGATTTAAGACAAGCAAGTAATAGGTTCATTATTAGTAAAAATCATAAACTTAAAAATATTAAAAATATATAATTTTTTGTACGTTTATTTATTAGATTCTTACTTACGTTTTGAATCATAACTAATCACTAATAATACTAACAACTAATAAAAATAATTAAAAATTTTATCATATATACTTTTTATTTATACTTAAAATTTTTTCAGATATACTTTTTATTTATAGTTAAAATTTGTGGGAACAGAACAAGCTCGCTCTGGCCCCACGCCGCGGCAGCACCAACGCAAACAGTCGCTGACCGAGCGGAACTGGGTCTCGCTCGTGAATCACGTCAAGATAGCTGATCTGCTCGCACGCTTCGAAGAAGCCACTCAGCTGCTTTTGCCCCAGCTTGCAACCTGTTTGTAATAATAAATAAATATAAGTCTAGTTAATTACTTCTGCTCTCTCTAAATCATTTCTCCCTCGAACACATCTCCAAAGTGGTGACCCCGACGTGATCCGTGCGGCAACGTGTTCGCGTGGAAAGCAGGTTAGGCCACCACGCCGCCGCCATCAAGAAACCTCCCGCGCTCGCACTTGCCCCTACCTGTATTAGCGACCACAGCAACAGGTGTGTGCTGGAAATCGCGGCCTGTCACGCGCGCGTACCAAAAACTGCTGAACAAGCAAAAAACTGGGGTTAGGAGTGCGGCCGAGAAAACTCTCGCGAAAACCGAACAACGAGAAGCCGAAAGAAGGAACAAAGCAAAAATCCGCGATCACTCCTGAAAACGCGAAAAGTGTCGAGGTGGCAGAACCTGAGACAAAGGAGGAGCCCAAGAGTGAGAAGAAAGTGTCAGTGAGTGCTTCGAGCATGGTCGGCAAACCGCCTCCTGGCACTCAAGATGGCGCCCCCGCCGCGCCGCCGGCGCCCTTGGACTCTGCGGCCCTCGCGCAGCAGCTCCAAGGCCTCCAGCAACTCCTGGTCAACGGGCGCGGAGCGGCTTCCATGGGTCGGTGCAAGGTCCCAGAATTCTGGAAGGAGCCGGCGGAGGGCTGGTTCATCCACGCTCAATCGGTTTTCGACAACTACGAGGTGAGGGACGACATCAAACGCTACAATCTCTTCATCGAAGCACTCAAGCCGGATGTCATGCACCAGCTCCTCGATATCACCAGGCGCCCCCCTGAGGCTGACAGGTACGAAACGCTCAAAGCCCGCATGTTCAAGCGTTTTGCGCAGACCGCAGAGCAGCGGCTCCGTGAGCTTTTCACGGGCATATCCACGCAAGGAAAAAAGCCCTCGCAAGTGTTGCGCGAGATGCGCATTCTCGCTGGAGGCAGCATTGATGACGGCGCCTTGAGAGTCAAGTGGCTTGCTCTCCTGCCAGCGCAGGCACAGAGCGTCCTTATCATGCCACGCTGGACAAGCTAGCCGAAGCGGCCGATCGCCTGCACGATCTCCCAGGCTCGGGTACAGGCGCGACTCTAGCCAACGTGTCGGCTCTCAGGCTATCATCGCGCTCGAGCTCGCCGCACCGGCATGATTCGGTACTGGCCAAAGAGGTGACTAACCTTACTGCCATTCTCTCTCAGGTTCTGCTCGCCACGAAGCAGACCCTCGACATCGTTGCAGCCAGGCAGCCAAGAAGCCGCAGCCGCAGCCGCTACAGCCGTGCGCCCTCGTCAGCGGCCGTAGGGCAAGAGGGCCATTGCTTCTACCACCAGCGTTTTGGGGATGCGGCTTTCAACTGCGAGAAGCCCTGCCAAAGGAAAACCGCCTCCACGTTTACGACAGGTACTCCGGCCTGTCGCTCTTAGTCGACTTAGGATCCGTGCTTACAGCAGCGAACATGACACCCATCTCTACATATGGACGCATGCTTCGCACGCTCAACATCGGCCTGCGGCGAGATTTCGAGTGGCCCCTCATCGTAGCAGACGTCCCAGGTGCAATCATAGGAGCTGACCTCCTTGCTCACGCCGGCCTCTTGGTGGACCTCAAAAACCAACGCCTCGTGGACTCAACTATCACACTCGCCGTTCAAGACCAATTCTCCGCCGTCTCGCACCACTCCGTCGCTATACTGCTCGACCCCGCCGGGGACGTGGCTGCCAGGAGCAAGTTTGACGCTCTACTTGCCGAGTACGCAGACCTCAGCAAATCCAGCAGCCGCCGAGCAATTCTCAACGGCGTGCCCGTAACCCACTTCATCCGGACAACGGAGCCGCCAGTTTATGAGTGCCCACGCCTACTGCACGGTGCACGTCTCAAGAGAGCCAAGGAGGCGTTCAAGGAACTGCTGGATGCCGGCATCGTTCGGCCCTCATCCAGCCAATGGGCCAGACCTCTGCACCTGCTGGAGAAGCACGACGGCAGTGGCACCTTCCGGGTCACGGGCGACTACCGCCGGCTCAACGCCATCACCGAGCCGGACCGTTACCGGCTGCCAGTCATCGAACACCTTCTTCATGACTGCTTCGTTGGCGTCGTATTCTCAGTCCTCGACCTAAAGAAAGCTTTCTACCACGTGCCGATGGCTGAGGAGGATATCTGCAAGACGGCCGTCGCAGCCCCTTTCGGCCTCTTCGATTTCCTCGTTCTACCTCTCGCTCTGCGCAACGCCACGCAGACCTTCCAGCGTTACCTGGACAACTTGCTCCGGCCTCTCACCTTTTTCCGCTGGTACATCGACGACATCATCGTTTTCTCCAAGGATTACGAGGAGCACCTCAACCACCTGCGCCAACTGGTCCAGGTACTACGCTCTGCAGGGCTCTGCATCAACCTCGCCAAGTGCCAAATTACGCTGCTCGAGGTCATCTTCCTGGGCTTCACGGTTTCGCAGCATGGATTCTAGCCCCCACCGCACAAGGTCGACGCAATTGATCGCATCCCTACACCCACTAACTACCAGGAGCTTCGCGGTTTCCTAGGATCGGTCAATTACTACCGCCACTGCATTCCAGGCGCAGCGCAGTTGCAGGTGCCACTCGACGAGCTTCTGCGAGGAGCGCCTAAACACAAGAAGGTCAAGCTGAAAGGCTGGACGTCAGTCCAGGACGAGGCCTTCGCGGCCTGCAAGAAGACGCTCCGAGACGCAACCAGCAGTGCATTCCTTGCTCCAGACGCCGATCTGGTCCTCTCGACTGTTGCCTCAGACACGGCATTGGATGCAGCACTCGAACAAGTTCTCAACGGCCGGCACTACCCCGTGTGTTTTTTCTCCAAGAAGCTGACCAAAGCCGAGAAAAACTACAGCACCTACGACAGAGAGCTGTTGGCAGCTTACGAGTCGGTGAAACACTTCCAGCGTTTCCTGGAAGCCCGCACGTTCACGCTCAGAACGGGCCACTAACCGCTGGTCTATGCGAGCCGGCGTCCTTCCAATAAGGCCTCACCACGACAACAGCGGCACTTGGACTTCATCCTGCAGTTCAACGTCAACATCCAGCACATCAGCGGTGAGAGCAACATCGTGGCCGACGCTCTGTCCCGGGCGTGCACCATCGGCATGCCATCCGGCCTTCTCGCCTGCGACATTGAGGCCGCGCAGCAACACGACCAGAAGCTCTTCCACCGCGCTCGCACTCCAGACTCTGGACATCGATGGCGCCAGAGTTGCCTGCAGCGTTGAGAACAACGTGGTGAAGCCCCACCTTCCTGCCTCGCTTCGCCGACTGGCTTTTAATGTGCTACATTCTCCAGCGCACCCAAGCCTTCGCACGACAGCTCGTACGCTCGCGGCGAAGTTTGCCTAGCCACACGTCAAAAAGGACGCCACAGCTGGGCCCGGGCGTGCGTGCCCTGCCAGAAGTCCAAAGTAAGCAGGCACAACCGTGCTGCGCTTCAGGCGTTCAACGTTCCAGAGCATCGTTTCCAGCACATCCATCTGGACCTCATCACGCTGCCTCTGGTGTAGGGCCTGCGGTACTGTCTTACCATCGTAGACAGGTTCACCAGGTGGCCCGTTGCTGTCCCGCTGGCGGACATGACGGCAGATTCGGTAGCCATCGCTCTGCTCCAGCACTGGATTGCGCACTACGGATGCCCCATCACCATCACCTCGGACCAAGGCACTCAGTTTGAGTAAGCGCTTTTCGACGCTCTGGTCTGTCTCACTGGAGCTCAGCACGTGCACACGACGCTCTACCATCCACAGGCGAACGCCATGGTAGAGCGCAGCCACCGCACCATCAAGGCCTTGCTCATGTGCGAAGCCGACACACCCTGGCCTCAGCGCCTGCCTATAGTGCTCCTCGGACTGCGGGCATGCTATAAGCAGGACCTCGAAGCATCTCCGGCCAAGCTGATGTACGGCACTACTCTTCGCCTGCCAGGGGAGTTCTTCGTCTCCGACAGACAGCGCTCCAATTGACCAGCCGACCTTCGCCACACAGCTGACGAACCTCATGCGGACCATCCGACCAGTTCCTGCCTCTTCACACTCCAAACCGAGCATCTTCCAGTTCAAGGAACTAAAAACGTGTACGCACGTCTTTATGAGGATCGACACCGTTCGCAAGCCTCTTCAGCCGCCATACTCCGGCCCACACAAGGTTTGCCGTCGAGTTAGCGAGAAGGTCTATGTGATAGAGGTCAACGGCAAGGAGAAAACCATCTCTATGGATGCCCTCAAGCCAGCTTTCCTCGACGAACGAGATGACGCTCTCTCTCCGGCGTCCGGGCTTCAAAGCGACAGCAGCCCATCAGCAGTATGGCCTGATCCAACTCCATCGCCGCCCCCTACAGCAGCACCACCAGACCCACCGGCACCGTCATCGCGATCGCCTACCGCTGTTACCTGGGATGCTCGGCCGCGCACCAAGGAACAAGGGCAGCTGCCGCGAGCTACGCCGCCGCATGATGCGCCGCAGTAGAACCAGAGCCCATCTTCGCCAGCCTCGTCCGAGCCACAGGTTCCCCTTCCGTCCAAGACTGTGCCACCGATACTCCGTAGAAGGGTATCGTTCACTTCGTGCGATACGAAAGTCTCTAAGGGGGGAGTAACTGTGGGGACAGAACAAACTCGCTCTGGCCCCGCGCCGCGGCAGCACCAACGCAAACAGTCGCTGACCGAGCGGAACTGGGTCTCGCTCTTGAATCAAGGCAAGATGGCTGATCTGCTTGCACGCCTCGAAGAAGCTACTAGTAATAATAAATAAATATAAGTCTAGATAATTACTTCTGCTCTCTCTCAATCATTTCTCCCTCGAACACATCTCCTAAAATTTTATAGAAATATAATCATAGATAGAAGAGTAGAAAGGATTCTTCATTAACTGTTTTACTTCTTATTCAATCAATTTATTTATTCAACTTAATTTCTATATAATCGTTCGGTGTGATTAATCGTTTCTAGTCTTTCGGTAATTATAGCGAACAGTAAATTCACATTTTTACTTTAGAAAATAATCATATGAACTTAGGGAAGACTGTTGTGTAAATTATATGACATAATTTAATTGTATCCAATAGACTTTGCAGGTTTATATCATTATTTTGGTATACTCGATAGAAAACAGTTGATGTTTGATTCGTATTTTAGGGACAACTTCATTTGAATACGTAAAAATTTTAAATTTACGTTTATAAATGAAGATTGGAACTATAAATGACAATCTTTCTGATAATGTTTTCCATCTGTGTGCCTCACTTGGAGGAGGAAGGAAGTAGGTTATGGGTCTGGAGGATGGATGGACGACTCCCGTGGTGTGTAAGGGCTATTGGCGATGGGATCCACGATTATATTTAGAATTAATCTATGAAAAAAATGAAGGTACGTTAAATGATTTATCCATGTCGTTAAATCATTATTTCGTAGCTATTTTTATCATATATTTACTCTAAATATAAAAAAAAAAACCAACGCGTCATTATCAGTACCTCAAGGGTGGTGTGGAAAGCTGTTATTAATAAAAATTTATAATTTCTCCTAATATTAAATTAAATATTTAAATTAACGTATCATATTAGAATGATGCTATAAATTGCTATCATACAAAACTAAAACGTAATATATTCCATTTACGAATTATGTAAGAAAATAAAGTATTACATAATGTTTGTAATTTCAGTGTATAAATAAAATAATTATTACTGTCAGGCATTTAATTACACATGTGCTGAGCGTCTCATTAATTTTTTTCTACCTGATGGTTGTCAAATAAAATGTATAATCCCGATGACACTTGGGATTGAAATAATTAATACAATTGACAATCTTTAAGCTCACTTTCCCTCGTACTCAAAATGCACTTATAAAAATGATTTTGAATGGTGTTCAAATTTTCAGTGGGTATTATTTCAATTTTATTTAATTAAATACAATATGTTATTACTGCAATATAAAAATATTATATATATCGAAAATGAGGAAATATAATATAATTGTATAATTATATTACAATGTAATGATTGCATATTGTAACAAATGCATACAAAAGTGCTTTTTACAATATTTATTCTTTATAAAAAAGGAATAATTATTGTTTATTGTCCTTAGTATTTCTCACATTGTGATTGTTTGAACGGTAGCTGTCTTTCAAATTTTTATTATAATTGTTTATAAAACAGTATAAGCAGTAAAATAAATATAGTAACTTAAAGAAACCATCGATTAGAGTAACGTTCAAAACGTTAAAAAAAGATTAGTAAAATTAATTGAAAAAAAAAATTCATTCCGGGAGAGGATTCGAACCTCGGTAACAAAAATTACCAGGCAACGTACGTACTAATCCACTTCACCAACCGAATCACTTGCATCGAAAGGCCAAGAAGTCTCATATGTTTATCAGCATATACGCTACTAGCAATTAATTTAATTTTCTGCCTTTGGGATTTAATAATATAATTATCATTGCATAAATAATTAATTTTGCTCAAAGTATTGAAATTATATTGACTTTTGATAATACAGTAAAAATGATAAATGCCCTCTGCGTTATTATATGCTTTAATGATAATGTATAAACGTTTAATTTATTAAAATAACGAGGTTCGGTCTAATATAAAATGACAGTAGTCTTAAAAATAAAATACCTTTCAATTGTAATTATTTTTATAATTTATCTCATAAAAATGTAATTACATTTGGGGAAGTAAAACATTTAATAAAATTTTATGTTAAATAATTCGGTTAAAAATTAACTATTAATGCACTTTGGAATTTACTCATTAATGTATATGGTTCATAAAAAAAAGAATCAGTCCAAATGTCTAAACCGTGTGGATGGAGGATATACTCAGCCTGCGCGACGATTCCCCTTTTGCCGCTTAAGGTGCATATGTCCCCCCTCTCTAACGAAAAAGCCACGCGCGCGATGTGTGCGACGGGTGAGGTAAGGGAGCGACAGTTAGATGCGCATGGTTTACATGCACACCGCAAGGTGCGCCTTGGTCGAATTTGCCACGCTTTTTTAGCACGGCACTGGCAATCTCTTACTAATCTCTGGTTATACAATAAGAACCCTTTCGAAAGTATATTTGCAGCTTATATTCGGTTCGTAATAACCTCGTCATTGTTAGAAATTGCATAATATATTTCGCTCTCGTGCCCTCAGTCTATATTCTATAGACAGAGGTAAATTGAAAACTTTTGTTTACCAGAATTATCGAAAAAAAAACTTCCTCTCACTTTCATTAACCTTTGGCCTTGATATAATTACAAATTTTCGAAATTTTCTTGGATGGATTTTTTTGTGGTTCTCCTCTACTTTGAATTTTTTTTGGCTTAGTTTTTAAACATACTCACATGGTGTATCGAATTTTTTTTTGGCAGCATAACACCAAAACTATTAGTGATTAAAATTTTTTTTTCCTTGCCTTCTTGTTTTTCTTTTGTTTGGAACTTTTTTTTTCTTGAACTTAAAGATGCTTGGTAGAAGTATGGTAGAATAAATCTGAGCAAATGGCCACGAGCTATCGAGTTATTATGGCAATAACACATTTAGCTAATATAGATTTTTCGCAATTTTTTTTTATCTTACATATTTTTCTTGGAAAATAGACCATCAGATTGAGCTATCTATTTTTTTTTTTCATTCTCTTCGTTTTTGATGGGTTTTTCTCCTCAACTATTTGAATCATTCGCTTGTAAGGTCAAGTAGCAGACCCTTCGTCGAATCCGTTAATGCCACCTTATTACGGATATAACCCCTACTATCCGATGCCATATGGACAGATCCCAATAAGCACACTTTTCGAAAAAAGAGTTCTTTAAGAATGCTCTTATGTCCACATTGACTTAATACTTATAGTATTCAAATAGTAATAACAAAGTATTCTTTTCAATTAATTTTTTTTTTGGGTACTGACAAAATAGAAGGTCTCTTAGAGTATTATAAATAATCATAAAGTATGTATAAAGTATACTTTATGCAGTCTTTTGAAAATTTGTTTGAAAAAATGGTATAATTCTTTTATTATAAAAAAAATTATAAATATATTCTTTATTTAGTACTACGGCAAACAAGCCAAATCTCGGTATTAAATTAATGCATAAGTAAAATATTAGATTTACTTTTTTTCTTTAGTTTATTTCAATTAATTGCTTAAACCACAATTATTTTAACAATTCGTAACAAAATAATTTTGAAAAACCTATTACAACGACTCTACAGGCTGTATAGAAATCATCGCATGTGCTATATACCATTGAATAGATCTCGAAATTCTAAGAAATACGTATGTTTCTCGTTTTTTCGATCCGGCAAGTCGTTTTTGACTTATTAATTGTTGTCAAAATTATAGCTATATACTTATTATAGCCGTCCGCCGATTGGCTTATTTTACAAACTTTCAACAATTAATAACTCAAAAACGACTGGTTGGATCGAAAAACGAGAAACATACGTATTTCTTAGAATTTCGAGATCTATTCAATGGTATATAGCACATGCGATGATTTCTATACAGCCTGTATATGTTACTCCAAACGGCACCTTTTAATAAAGTATTTAAGTATAAATTTTTTATTTAAATAATCAATAAGATAAATAAAAAAGTTCAAAGCATAAGTAACTGAATTATTATAAAAAATTATTTTTTATGATCAATATATATTCCGTATAGTTAAATTTATAGTAGATAATAAGATAAATATTTCTACTTTATATCAATATCTATAATAAATCTTAGAATTTTTCTTGTTCATAAATGAAAAATCTCGAATAATTATATTATTATAATATTTAAATTATTATACAATAATCGAAAATTAATTTTGAGAATAATCATACTGTATAGCGCTTAACTGAAATATACTTGATGGACAAAACCAAAATTATAAACGCGTGCGATAGCGGAGTGGTTAACCTTTAGAGGACCGGAAAACCGATATATCGGCTCTGGAGGACAATCAGTATTTTTCTGTTATAAACAAAATCCGGAGGGGAATTTATTACATCTTACCCCAGATTCGTGATCAGGGACCCCGAAAACCACAAAAGTCAAGTTTCCACCAAGTTTCGGGATTACCAAAAAATGGGCCATTTGGTGAGCAGGGGAGGGGTGGAATGGAGGTGGAGGTGTGTGAATTTATCACATTTGACCCCAGATTCGTAATCAGCGACCACGAAAACCCCTAAGGCCATATTTTCACCGAATTTTAGCAATTTCATAAAATTTTTCACTAAAACCGTACCTTACCGGACCGGAAGCTGATATATCGGCTCGCCCTGTGATATGAACTTTTTACATAGTTGATACATGATACTAGACACTAATTTGGGCACTTTTCTATCGTGATTTTAACTCTTAAATCCCGGCCGTCTAAAGGTTAAGGTACATGCGTGGAACCCCGAGGCCGCCGGTTCGAATCCTAGTCGGGGAAAATTTTTTTAAGCGTTTAAATTTAATTGCGATTAATTTGTGAAGCGTTTATGCCATATATAATATTATAATATAAAATGCGATTCTATTAAGTATAGGTTAAATATATAACTGTACTAGTGGTCGAACTATTAAAAAAAAAGCAGAATTGGTCAAGTCGAAAATTGTTCCTTCGTCTTCTTGCATGATCATGCCAAATGGTCAACTAGAAGCCGTAGAAGGCTCAGTAGATCTAAACTTCAAGATCGACAATCAGGAAAAATTAGTTCAATTGAAAATATCGAAATCATTGAACTATGACGTCATTATTGGTATCAATCTTCTCGAAACCTTTAAAATGAAGATAGATTTCGAAACAAAAACATGGCATACACCTCGAAACATTGTGCGGCCATTCTACCCTCGTAACACCGACCCCGGTGTATTTGTAGCTATTGCACCTATTGAAGGAATTGTGGACTTAACACCACACCAACAGAAATCACTAAACACTCTCGTAAAAAATTGACTGCGACAAAATCATGCGCCAATAAAGCTGAGAACTCGTCGTATTTCTCCGAAGCTATTGATCAAAGAGTACGCCGAAGTTGACAGACTACTAGCTGAAGGTATTGTTGAACCTTCCGAAAGCGCTTGGAGTAGCTGTCCGGTGATAGTACCCAAATCAGGAGATAAGGTTAGATTTTGTATCGATTATCGTGCTCTAAATCAGGTCACAAGGAAAGATGCGTACCCTCTTCCTCATATGGACATGCTTTTAGATAATCTTCAAAAAACAATATACTTGTCGAAAATAGATTTTATTGTTAGTCACGCTTATCATCAAATACCCTTGACAAAAACATGTAAGGAATTAACTGCATTCTCGGGAAAAGGATTGTTTCAATTTACTAGGCTCCCTTTCGGCCTATGCAACGCTCCTGCCTCTTTTCAGAGAGCAATGGATAATACCTTTGGTTCAGAATGGCAGCCGTACGTTTTCGCATACATGGATGACATAATCATCGCAACAAACACGTTCGAGGAACATCTCCATTGGCTAGAGAGAACCCTCAAAAGATTCAATGACGTCAATCTGGAAATGAACAGGGAGAAGTCTGAATTGTGTTGTCCTGAAATAAAATATTTAGGTTATGTCGTCAATAGGGATGGATTAAAAACAGATCCAGATAAAATTAGCCCAATCTTGAATAATCCACCGCCGAAAAATCTGAAGCAACTTCGTAGATTTTTAGGTATGGTAGGCTGGTATGCCCGATTTATGCCATCGCTTGCCGAAACGAAATCGCCACTTACCGAACTCCTCAAGAAAGGACTAGCTTGGCTAGGAGTAGCATAGATAACATTCTTATATTTAGTACAAACATGTATATATATATATATGAATAGTTGCATCGTTATACATTTACCGAAACAATTTTGTTAGTTAGGATTAGCTAGCTTCGAAACACTTTAGGAGGCGAACCCCCGGTCGGAAATCGCGTTGCCACGTTTCTTTTAGGAGGGGGGAGTTTGTAACGGTATATTACCCGTTACAAGAGTAGCCTATCTAACCTAGAGCAAACAGCCTAACCTAAATCTATCGCAGTTCGAAATATTGAGAGCACTTGCGAGCTCTTTGCGTATTCTTGCATAGATCCCTCGATGCAGTTGAAGATGACGAATAGCAGCCTCCTCCTTTGTAGAAACTGCCCCACCGCTCTTAGGCTGCTTGCCTCTCCATTGACCCTCGTCTAGGGTTCACTCGTAGTCTCGATCACCTGTAAGCAGATAAGAAGACACATGTAAAACATGAAATATATAAACTAAGGATTGAAACCATGCTTACCTTCGCCAGAGAAAAGAATATTCTCATCACCTCTGCAAACTCGACTTGGAAATAGACAGGATACCGGATATTCGCTGTCATACCTGCAAAATAGATTATAATATGAAATATTGTATCAAATAAAATAAAGGATTGGACTCATAGTTCCTTCTCATAGACTTCTCAGCTGTCTACATCAGCTGCCATCGAAGAACAACAGCAGCAAGACACAAGCAAGCAGAAGCACTCAGCTGTGAGCTCGCACGGCCTGTCCAAAACCTGTAAATAGAAATAATACTTATAAAATAAATATCGAAGCTTGAAGTACGGAAGGAAGATAGATTACCTTTGCACACGTCCATCGTAGAAGATGGTAGTAACTTGAAGAAGCCTCTGGAATCAGAAATAGAAAGTGCCAGCTACAAGGACTGACTGCCAACAGCTGCGCTGCACTTGTAAATACACCAAATAAACAGAGTATTAATAGCATATTCTCGAAATTCTTTTTATAATAATGTAGATCTCACCTAGAAGAAATAGCACCAAGAAAGAACTCTCCAACGTTGAAACAGATTGACAGCATAAACACCAGATAGATGACACCGAACCTCGGAATCGTAATTCGCTCGTACCTCGCAGATGCTTAGCTGCATCATACCCAAATCTTCAGTACTTATGCAGCTGCACTCCTGAAGAAACCCATGAAGAGACAACACTTCTTCTCGCGTACTTTCTTCAAATCGTTTGGAAATCAAAAGTGCACTCGAAGCCGCATACACGCGTAACACAGAGAGAGACACAAACATCAGGTATCGCAGCGCTTACAGACGCAACCATGGTCGTGGAGACACATAACCCTAGACGAAGCGGAACGAAGGAGAGACAAGCGGGCGATGGAGCAAGGGGCAAGCTCGCGGAACTAACGGACTCGCGAGCACTTGATGCTTCGCTTTGTCTGTTCGCTCCGGGACGCCGTTGAAATAGGTTGCCTAGTCGAAATTAGTTATAACTTTGAAATTCATCGCAATCGTTATCGCCACGTGCCTTCACCCAAAACTCGACATCGACAGTTCTAAGAAGCTGTGTCTTCGTTTGTAATTCGTAAAAGTAAGTTGCGCATGTAATATTGTGCCAGCACTTGATTTCTGAATCGAGAAATCAAGTGAGAGATGCGTCACGAAAACTTTGTCGAAACTCGCGAGTGAGTGTTGGTCACATCTCCGCGTCTTGTCGAAACTAATATTTGTGCTGTCGCAATTTTGTTGAAACTAGATTCTCGCCGTTATAATATTTCCGAAACTATATTCTCGTACATAACTCGTCACCTTCGAAATTCGGGCTTTACTTGAATTCGCCACCCGGAACAGGGGTCTCGCGACAAGTTAGCCGTAACACTTAGTTTTTTTCGAGACGAGAAATAAACTTGGCTGGCACTCAACTATTTGCAATGTCTGGTGGATCCCGATATGTATTAATATTGAGTGCGTATTATCAGATGTTTATTATCAATGTCAACTTTGCAAGAGATGAATCATGCCATTAATTACATTCCTTCAAGAAGAATTTGGATTGCACATTAATAATAATCCCAAAGAATCTACAACTAGATATGGAACGACGATAGATGCAGTATTTGTACGATATCTTGATAATGTTGTGTCAAATATATTCGTCGCATATTTCAGTTATCACAGGTCGATCGTCACTGTAATACCGGCAGTGACAGAATCGACCGCTACTATTACGGAAATAACTGATGATACATCTAATAATATTTTATAAAATTGAAGTGTTTATATTAAAAAATAAAATAAATTAAAATTAAAAAAAAATTCTTTTCTCTTCTTTTAATATACCTTTCTTGCTATTAAATATTTTCTGTAACATGTATTTCGATGTTTCACATCTGCCAAGCGTCCCACGACGGCTCATTTTTTTTTAATAAATATTACGTCAGTTATTATTGTTAATATTGCGTGATTCTTGATTTATTTAAGCCCTTTTTCCTATATACTAAGTAAACACCATTAATTTTATTTTAACTATCAATTCGAATTCATTTAACATAACTGATATACCCAAAAGCAGGTATATCGTTATAGTATATATTAAATATATTAATTTAACATTGCTGTGTAATTTACTTTTCTTATACTTTATATCAAAATTAAAGGCATTTAGATAGATTGCGTAATGTTCCATTCCAAAAACTTTTTCCTCCTGCCATTGCTTGAAATTGTTCGTCAATATTTGGAACCCAGTGATCGTCAATTAGTAAACATGGGTTTACAGTGATTTTGTGATCGCAGGAGATTCTAACTCTACAATCTGCTTTAATAACAATAGGGGTCACCCGATCGGATTGATATATTTTACTAATAATTCCTTCTTTCTCTAAATTGTTTAATTCGTTTTCAATTTTAGGTTTAATTCTAATTGGAACTGTGCATGCTCAGCAGTATTTCGAATAAGAATGTTCTTAAAATTTTAATCGAGCTTGTATACATACAATTTTTCCTACATCTTTTTTGAGGATTTTATCGTACTTTTCACGCAAATATTGTACTTTATTTTGTTTTGTAATGAAATTTCTTGTAAATTATTTATTTCATTCCATAAGTTTAAGTTAATTGCCTTATCTATTCTCTACCAGGTAACATATTTCTTTCTTCCTTAACAATGTAGATATCTAAATTGAAAATTTTATTATTGTAATCGACATTAAGACACGAATAGGCAAGGATATTTAATTCGTTCCCGTAGTAAAATTTTAACTGAATTATCAAATATACTTTAAGACCTGACGCTACCAACAGCACGGCTATCTTTTTATAACTGTATGTATTGATTATCGAATTCGAACTCTATTGAAAATTTTTCTCTGCATTTTGATTGTTCGGTTCGGAGTACATAAATATGTCCAAAAATGCTATCGATATTTAATTTATTCAAGAAAAATTATTTACATTATCCTGGATAGATGGAACTGAGATAAATCGATCTGGATATCGAGATCAATCGACCTTGAAGTGGAGGTTGAAAATCGACCTCGATGTTTCCAACAAAGAAGTGATGTGAGTTTAAAAGCTTGCAAATGTAATAAGAGATTTTCTAAATTATTGAAATTTCAAAGATTTTTCATGGTTTCAAAAGATTTGCATTAAAAAGTAGAATTACTTGGACGTTTATTACATGATTTATCAACTTCCTATTATTTGCATTTGTAAGTTCATCAATGCGATAGAATTATAAATTGAAAATATTTGATTGTGCGCCTAAGATTGATCGTAATAACTCATGGGGCATTAATATTCATCAATTATAATAATATTCTTAAATTTCTGTAACAATGTTTTTTAATTTAACATAGAAAATTGTCAGTAGTATAAAATAGCAAGTAGTAATTTGTATTTAAATATAAAATCATTTTTTTAAACGCTATTTTAACCCTGCTGCGTATGAGTTATTACCGCAAAAGTAACTTCCAAATGCAGTAATCGTATTTTTAAATTAGTCGAAAAAAGGACTTCACGGCTTTAAACTATCATTCAGCTTTCATTTAAGCCATTATACATATATCTAAATGATTTAGATATAAAGTTACGATAAAACATGTGTGGATGAGTTAACTCGTCCTCCTGCATATGATAACAGTACGGTTTACGAAAACGTCTACATTTTACTTTTATAAAGTTAGTTTTATTATTCATTGGCTCCGCATTAGTTTCAGAATGTAGAAGAAAAAGTATAATAAAAGTTATTAAATAAAGTTATAAAAAAACATTTCTTCAAACTGAAGGATCGCGGTTCCATTCTCAAAGAAATGTTTTTTTTTTTCAACATTATTTTTAACTTCTAAGATTTTGAAACCAAAGCATTTTACTTTCTAAGATTATTGTACTGACGGTTATAAATAAATGAATAAACAATATGTGAGAAAATAAATTTATATTTATTATATTTTTCTTTTTTTGCAGACATCTCTATATTTTCATTAATATTTTCGGCAATGTCACAGACATCATGAATACACTCATCCCCGGAAATATTTTCGTCCACTGAATCAATCGCACAATTATTTTTAAATAATCTTAGAAAATAAAATGCTCTCGTTTCAAAAGCTTAGAACTTAAAAATTTTGGCCCACCGGAGGGGTTCGGAATGGCTCGAAAATGCAGAGTTACCAAACATCCTTCTAATAGCGTTATTTAGAAGCACGCACCCGTTTCGTTTTTTTCCTTCAATTATTATTTGTAAAAATATGAACAATTTTTACAAAAGATTTGGTAAAAACTAAAATGAAACGAATATAAAAACCGCTGCCAATTCATTGACACTTACGTTTTTGTAACTTAATATTTTATTCTAATGTACATATATTATATAATTTACAAATATATTAAATAATAAATTTTATTTAAAAATCGTTCAATAATTATCTATTATTATTATTAATTTATTATTCTCAAAAAATAAAAAATCTTAATAAAAACTTAGGCGACGCGACAGCAGAATCAATAGAAATTGAAAGACATTTTGCGTGCTACGAACTGGAGGAATTAAATGACACTATATCAATTATAACAGAAAATAAAAATCAGCATTAAATCGCTAAAGTCCATTTCATAGAAGATACACCGAGAGTAGTGTGTCAAATGTGTACAACGCCGGGCCATACAGCACCCAAATGCTGGAAAATCGGGCAGTATGCTAGCAACGCGAACGAGCAAGGCCAGCGTAGAGGCGCATGGGCGGGACATAGAGACGCGCAGCGGCCGACTCAATGGCCGCGCTACGGAACGCCCGCGCCGGGAGAACATAATACGTACATAGACAAAATACTACGTTTCCTAGAAACGAAAAACAAAAACTCGAACCGGTAATATGCAAAGATTGTAAAAAGGAAGGGCATATACTAGAAGAATGTAGGAAAAGAAAATTTAATAACCAAATGCGCGAGCAACAAGCGCGAAACGGACAAAGTCCCCGTCTACAGGGCGTAAGAGGGGAGACCAGCTATGGAGCACGCCCAAAAAACGAGCAGGTACAGCAATCATCATCAAAAGAAATGTTCATTTAAGTAAAAATATTAAATCGCCAATAATCCCTTTAAAAAATCCAATAAATAATAAACAAATTTTGTTACTTTTCGGCTCAGGCACAGGGCCAAATTTATTAAAAATAAATAATTTAGGGAACAATGTAACAATAAATCAAAACGAAATTCTAGAATTGCAAGGGATCACAAATAATAGCATATTTATGCTCGGTAAAATAAATATACAATTTCCAAATTTCTTAATAGAATTTCATAGTGTGGAAAATAATTTTCCTATTAAAGAAGAGGGATTATTAGACAGTGATTTCTTTGCTCAACGAGGAGCCAAAATAGACTATCTAAACAGAAACCTAGTAGTCGGAGCACAAGAAATTTCGTTCGTAGAAAATAATGAACGAGCAGAAGTGCGTTGTTTAAAAGCTGTAAATGACACAGCTGGAAACCTTGAGGAGGCACTTGCAACCCAGGAACAAAGGAGCCATAAAATTAAGGAAACGGGTCAAGTATTCGAAAAGAGGGAAGGAAGTATAAACGCAAAATATTATAACTCCGAAAAAAAAACGGAAATAAATCAGTCAAAATCGAACTCTGAAATGGGTTCGGGATCAATAGGAAAAAAAAATTCGGAAAACAATTTAGATTTCCAAAAACAGTCAAAATCAAATTCTGAAATGGATTCAAAAATAAAACAAAATCTAATTCTGACGCGAATTGGGTTTCTAAATCAAATCCAAATCAAATTTTAAATCAAACTCTAAATCGAAATAAAATTCGGATATAATTCCAAGTGCTAAATCGAAATCAAATTCGGATATAATTCCAAGAGCTAAATCGAAATCAAAATCGGTTATAGATCCAAGTACTAAATCAAAGTCAATTTCGGAGATAAATTTAAGCTCTAAATCAAAATCAAATTTTTTAATCTCCAATCCTGTATTAATTACTAATTACCTTACGAATTCGAATTCTAATACTAGTCTGAATACGAATTCGGATTGTAATATAAGTATTACATGGAAGCAAATTCAAATTCAAAATCTAAATTAAAATCTCACTCGAGTGAAATTATAAAACAATAATTAAAAGAAAATTCTGCGCAAATTACTAAATCTAAAAATGAAAGTATAAAACAAGTTTTAAAAGAAAACTCTAAGCAGATTCTAAAACTTAAATCTGAAAATAATATTATTAAACATGAATTAGATGGAAAACCTACACAAATTCTAAGCTTTAACTCTAAAAGTAGAGTTATAAATGAAAGCCTCACAAACTCGGAGAGTAATACGAAGCTCTGCTATGAAGCATCAAAGTCCGTCTCGAATAGTTTTTCCGAGAAAGGGGGGAAGGAAAAAAAAATATGGAAAATCTAATACCACAATTTATTTCAAAAGTAAAAATTAGCGAAAACAAACGAGGAGAAAAGAAATGTGTGAAGAAGAAACTCTATTTGAAGAAATGTGCTTATTACAAGAACTCTGCAGCAAAGGAATGAAAAATAACGGAGTGTTATACGAGAACGCAAACGATATGGAAATATTAATACAAAATGTCGTGCCTAAAATTTCAAATAACGAATTCTGTGCGCGCATAGCAGGGGAAGCATGCCAGGCGCTGCATACACTGAAACTCTACATTGAATTGGGTTCTTTATCTAGTGAAACTAGCAAAAATGAAATAGAAAGAATCTGGGAAGTAACTACAAGAATTAAAAAACTATTAAAAAATAAGGCTGCAAAATTCGAGAAAAGAAAAAGGAGAGTTTTATGTATTAAAGAACACACGAACAATAGTATGATAAAAGAGGTTAAACAACTACTACATCTAGATTATCTATCGCCTATAGAAAAAACCGAAATAGAAAAACTTATAACAAATTTCAGCGATATATTTTATATTCCGGGCGAGAAACTTACAG
Source organism: Megastigmus dorsalis (assembly GCA_900490025.1). Lineage (NCBI taxonomy): Eukaryota > Metazoa > Arthropoda > Insecta > Hymenoptera > Megastigmidae > Megastigmus > Megastigmus dorsalis. The sequence continues at coordinate 2,071 of UELU01140382.1, read as the reverse complement.
CTACCCCAATTCTCAAACTCACTATACCGACCACCAACGATGTCCCGATAACATCGAAACAGTACCGCCTACCTCCCGTACATAAGGAGGAAATTCAAAAGCAGGTAAATGAACTGCTAGAAAAGGGGATAATTGAGCCCTCAACATCATCGTGCTCGAGCCCATGTTTTCTGGTACCCTAAAAGGAGGATTTACAAGGCAATAAAAGATATCGGATGGTAATCGACTATAGGAAACTAAATGCAAAAACATTGGATGACCAATTCCCTCTACCTAACATTAACGACATTTTGGATCAACTAGGAGGATCTAAATATTTTTCAGTTTTCGACTTAGCTGCAGGATATCATCAACTAGAAATTGACGAGAGAGACAGGCACTGAAGAAACGAGTGTACACAAGGAATAGGAGACAAGAAACCTTCAGCCAGACGCAGGTATGAACACTTGAGGACGAGCGGGACGCCAAGTGAGCGAGAAATACAAGAAGGCAATAAAAGCCTTACTCCCTCGCAAACATAAGGAACCAGCAGAAGAAAGTCATAAATCGCTCCAACCCGTCGAGAAGAAGTGCGCCGAAGCGACACCAGCAAAGGTCAAAGAATTGGAGCAAATTCATGAGGTAGACGCAGCAAGGAAAGAAGTATGAAAATGAAGGAGAAAATTTCGACGAAGCGGGATCGCATGAAAATACAGGGAATAAGGAAGACCCGTATAGCTCTCTAAACGTGGCTCGGGAGAATGAGTCAGAAAGGGGGGGGGGGATATTAGAAAGACTGCCTCCGCAAGTGAATCGGAGAATAACGAAAACACGCTAAACATAACTCCAATAAATACACGGGAAAAATTATTTATGCGCAGACACAATTTTTTATACTTTATCACGACTACTGGAGAGCCATGCGATGACGGGGCCAGACAATTGAAACTACAAAATACATGCGCAAAGTAAATTCTGCTTCTGTTGTCCTTTACCTGCTTGTGCATTTCAGGAGAAATTTCCATTATTACAGTATATGTTTTACTAAATTCATTTTTATAGAAATATAATACTTTTCCCTTTTCCTTGTGTTGTATAAAATTTCTGTTATTTATATCTTTTTCTATAGTGTTTGCATCTAGTTTATCTATTCCATATATCCCAACAATTTTTATGATTGGATTCTTCGGTTTATCCTTTTCAATTTTATATAACTGTTGTAATTTTACATCCAGCATATTTTTAGCTGACTTGGCACCTTCCTCATTAGTACAACTTATGGTTATGGTATCATTCTTTTTATTTTTATTTATCTTTTTAACCTGGACCTTGGTATCTCTTATCAAATATTTAATAACATTTTGTTCCATGATTGATTTATCCTTGTCTGTTTTCCTTTTTACAATTATTTTAGTTTCACTTTTGCGCTGAAAATTAATTGCCGTGGTCACATCCGCATATGTTTTCTTATGTACTTGCAGCATTTCTTTTTACTGTCCTAGTAGTTGTTTTAATATTAGCAACGAATTCTCATTTTTTAATTCTTTTAAATCTCTTTCTCTTGAGTTGTCATCTGACTCTTCTGCATTAAATTCTCTCTTATCTGTTACTAAACCCTCATATTGCTTTTTAAGTTTATTATATTGAATTATCAAAGCATTATTTTTATTATTCAAGTCTTCAATTGTACTGTTCTTTTTAGCAATCTCCTCTTTTAAGCTCGCAATGATAACACGTGGAGTCTCACTTTCATTTAAGGTTAGATTGACATCCTCATGTTGGTTACATATTACCATTACATTAGTAACATATTTTCCTCTCTTATTCCTGCTAAATTCACTCTTATAAAACACAGTGTCACATAACACACAGTACACTGTACTATTGGACTGTTTATTTGGCACTTTTAAATGAATATCTGGAGGAACTGCCTCCGGTGGCTGTCTTTCGTCCGCCATTTTTTTCCCGATACGCAAGGACAATTATTTATACCTTATCACGAGTACTGGAGAGCCGCGCGACGACGGAGCCAGGCAATTGAAACTGCAAAGTAAGTTACCACGATACAGGGACCTGGATATTAGAGTTCCTA
>UELU01140380.1:0-10215 GCA_900490025.1 Megastigmus dorsalis | reverse complement strand
GTACTGGATGATGATCAATAAACTCTCTCCATCTCGATCGCAGAATAATTTTTATTTTATAATTTATAATATTTTTTATAATTTATAATATTTATAATTTAAATTAATTTATATATTTTATTTTACTCCTTCTTTTTCATTTAATTGCTCTTTTATTTTCGTATTTACGTATCCGTTACAAGCTTTTGAACAGATCTAACTTGCAGTGCGGTTAGATATGGGAAAAAGCTAAAATTGATTACAATTTTCATTATAAAAATATAGAAGTAGAATAAATGTTTGGGGTCTATTTATAGATCAGTTAGAAGAAAGGAAAATGGAGAAGGACGACAAAACTTCTGTAGCGTCTTGACGAGAAGATCACATAATGGAAAGTAATTTTGAGGGTAATCAAAACTCTATTATCACTAAAGATACATAGTTTCATATATATATGTGTGTGTGTATTTATATAAATATACAAAAATAAAGAGCAAATTTTTTTAGAATTGTAAACAATTAAATTAAGATGTTAGAATACAGATCTGTTAAACTAAATGAAAATAAGATGTACCTTTCAAAAAAAACCCAAACATTTGATTGAGATTATTAAAAGAATATTGTTTACATAATAATTTAGAAGAAGAACATCAGAGTCCAACGCTACAGGAACTTCAAGAGGAGGAATATACGTCCTATACCCCTCCCTCGCTACCTCCAACACTTAGAGCCAAAATGTCCATTGTGACGGTCCTGCAGGAAATGCAGGAAACCCAGAGGACACAAATGGGAATATTATCAAGCATGCAGGAGACCATAAGAATGCAAACCAAATTAACAAATAAGTTAATTGAAAGAGATAGACTACAGATTAGAAGATTAGAAGTAAGTACACCAAATGCCAATTCCACTTCTAGAATCATAGAAGCTACTAGAAGTGATATGGATGATACGGTAGAAGAAATAGAAAACAATGACACAAACATACAGCTAGGAATTATAGGAGAATTAAATGAAACATTCAAAAATCTAAGTAAAACAATAAGAAAACAAAAATCAATGTAAAAAGAGACGACAAACTGATACAAAAAATGACATTAAACGTTTGGTTAGATTACTTAAACTTAGAACTTAGAGCCAATGATTTAGCAGATATAGTACACGGTAATACAAATATAAATGAAAACATGACTAGAAAAGAGCGAGAAAAGAAAAATTCAATAGTTAGAGATATAATTATCAACCATCTTGATGAATATTATCACAAGAAAATTTTAGACATTAAAGATCCAAAAGAAATATTATTAAAGATTAAAGAATTCAGAAGAATAGAGTCCAATGTAACTGCCTCATCTGTTAGAACACAATTGTATAGAATAAAGATGAATGTTAAAGAAGAAGTAAACGAATTTTGTGAAAGATTCGATAACATTATAAGAGAATATGAAAATTGTGAAAAAATTGTACCTCTGACAGATGAAGAAAAGAGTTCAGCTTTCTATCAAGCAGTATCAGGGGTACATGCAGACCTTAGGTCAGCGAACCTAATTAAAAAACAGACGGACAATAGAGAAATGACGTTAGAAGAAATCAAATCATTTCTTTTACAGTTAGAAGCCGAAAAGAAGAATGACAACAAAGAGCGAAAAATAAACTTGGCACAAAGAGATACAACTATCCACACACGCTGCTTCAGATGCAACGCAGCAAGTCATGTGACCACGGACTGCCACTTTGCAGCCCACGGCATGTGGTTCTGCTATTATTGTCAGGCCATAAAGAATCACAAGGGCAATGATTGCCCCAACATAAATAGAAGGTTGGTAAATAAAGATTACAAAGTTGATAACTTTAAAACTAGAAGAAAAGAGGGTAGAGATAAGAATACTGAAAACAAAAGAGGGAACACGATAGGATTAGAACTAACAACACAAGAGGTGGAATTAGGGGCAATTTTAGAGGAAGAGTATTTAAGAGAACTAGGATTAACAATCAGGAAAAACATCAAACAACATTCAAACAAGGCGCAAAGGCACACTTGGCAGGTATGAATTCAAATCAATTAAAATCTTCGAATCAAATTACTTTTATTGCCGACTCAGGCGCCACTGACCATATAGTCAATAAAGGCATAATATTAAGTAACTTCAAAAGATGTACAGATGAAGTAATTAGAAGTGAAAATAAGAATAAGTCAGCAAACATAGAGATAGATGGCAAAGGGAATTTATTTTTAAAATCAAACACAAAAAATAATAAAATAATTAAATTACCAAATGTTATATCTGCTGAGGATATAGCAGATAACTTAATATCCCTTAGAAGATTCGCAGAGGTAGGGTTAGGAATATATTTAGACGACGAAATATTAAAAATATTTGATAAAAACACTGGTATAGAATATATAACTGGGAAATATGAAAAACCCAACTGGTTAATATCTTTAGACGTGGAAAAATGTAACAAAGATAAGATTAAGAAGAATAAAGAATTTGAAAAATACTCAGGCATAGCCAGACTGGTTTCCATAGATGAGTTTGTAAATCAATCTCAAACGGACTTTCTAGACCTAGAGGAAAACAAGAATATAGAAGAAAACACAGATAAATAAGATAAAATGTCGTCTGAGATTTGAAGGGAGAAAGTGAAAGAACTCACTCAAGAAAACCAAATTAATAGAAACTCTCAAATAAGCGATTTTGACTTAGATGAAAGTACATTAAACAGAAAAATACACAATCTAGAAGAAATGGAACCAAATGAACTCTTGGAATTTACAAATCATGATGAAATAACCAAAAACAAAGGTGAAAACCAAATAGATGAAGGAATGTTATGGCACATAAAACTAGGACACGTCTCCCTAGGTTATCTTAAAAGAATGCAAAAATTAGATGAAAGATTAAAAGATTTTAAATTCGAAAAATCAGTACTGGATTGCGAAGTATGCATCCTGGCAAAGATGGAAAAACAATCCTTCTTAGAAGAAAGACCTAGAGCATCAAAACCTTTAGAAATAATACACACCGATACAATGGGACCAATAAAACCAGCATCATTTCCAGGACAAAATAGATTCATCATAATATTCATAGACGATTACACAAAGTTTGGAAAAGCATACTCTGTGCAACACAAAAATGAAGCTGGTCATTGTCTCGAAAAGTTCCTAATAACAACTAGAAATTTACTAGGAAAAGATGAAAAAGTGTGCTACATTAGAAGCGACAATGGAACAGAATTCTGAGGAGAAAAATTCTTAGAAATTATAAAGAGAGAAAAGATTGAAAACAACCTTGAACCACCACACACACCTGAACTAAACGGAACAGCCGAAAGATTTAACAAGTCATTACAAAATAAAATTAGAACCTTAATGATTGACTCAGGCCTACCGGAGAGTATGTGGATCTCAGCATTAGAAGTAGCAGTCCATTTATACAACAGAACTCCGCATAAGTCGCTAAACTTTGATACACCATTAAACAGGATGATCCCTAAAATAAAAACGCACTTAGACAAAATTAGAAGGTTTGGATGTATAGCGTATGCTAAAATCCCAATAAAAGAAACAAAGTTCTCAGAGAGAGCTATTAAAGCTGGGATGGTAGGATACACGCCTACTGGTTATGTACTTTGGCATCCTCAATCAAAGAAATTCACACATACCAGATATGTTAGATGCAATGAAAAGATAATATATAAAGATATCTATAAACACAATTCTGATTTAGACTATAATCAATTAGAAGAAGAAAAACAAGGAGAAATAAATGAATTAGAAGAAAAATCAGAGAAAAACAAAGTAGAGGCAGAGAAGCCAAAGCAAAGAAAAGCAAAAACTAAAGAAAATGAGACCTTAGATGCAGAAAGACGAAAACTACCTAGAAGAGAAGCAAAAACAAAAGAAAATATGATAGAAGATACAAGCTACACAAGGACAGGAAAAGAAAATGACAATTACTTAGAAGATGAAGAAAGTCATTTTTTTAGCCTCGGTTAATAGAGATCCGACATCCTATGTGGAAACTATGAAATCAGAAGATAAATCCAAATGGCTAAAAGCAATCAAAGAAGAAATTAAGTCGATGAAAGCAAACGATGTTTGGCAAATCGTCGATAGACCGACCATACTGAAAGATGGCAAAAAGGCACATATGATAGATTCTAGATGGGTATTTAAGAGAAAAACCGAAGAGAATGGAAAAACTGTGTTCAAGGGCAGACTCGTAATTAGAGGATTTAAAGATAGAAAAGAATGTAAACTGAAAGAGACATACGCCCCAGTATCCAGACTAGCAGTAATTAGAGCAGCGTTAGCTGTAATAAATAAATATGATTTAGATGCAATACAAATGGACGTCAAAACTGCATTTCTCAACGGAACACTAGAAGAAGAAATCTACATGGAAATTCCAGATGGCCTGGAATATGACACTGAAACTAGAAGAACAATAGTGTGCAAATTGCAGAAAGCTCTGTATGGACTAAGAATAAGTCCAAAACGATGGAATGTCAGATTTTCAGAAGAAGCATTAAGACTGGGACTAGAAAAAGACACAAACGAACCATGTTTATTTACATGGAGAAAAGATGGAAAAATGGTCTTATTAATCCTATATGTAGATGATATACTAATAGCAGGCAACGACAAGCTCAAACTAGAAGAGATTAAGAGAAAATTAAGTCTTGCGTTTAATATGAAGGACTCGGGAGAACCGGATAGTTTTCTAGGAATGAAAATAAATAGAGATAGACAGAATAAAATTATAAGTTTAAAACAAACAGACTATATTGAAAAGATTCTAGAAAGATTCAATATGAAAGAATGCAATGCTCAAAGATCACCCATGGTTACGAGACAGGTTAAGAGTCGAGAATTAAAGGCAAATAAAGAACTAGAAGAAATAAGAGGAAAAGCCAAGGCACCGTATAGAGAAGCTATAGGAAGCTTGCTGTAATTAGCGAATGCGACAAGAGCCGACATAGCTTTCGCAGTCAATTACTTGTCCAGGAAACAACTAGATTCAACTGAAGACGATTGGAAAGAAGTAAAGAGAATATTTCGGTATCTCAGAGGCACCTCTAATCTCGGTTTAACATATATAGCCAAAGAGGAAAATTTAGAAGCTATGACAGACGCAAGTTTCAGAGATCAATCTAATTCGTCGTCAACTAGTGGCTACGTCATAAAATTGTTTGGTGACCCAATAATGTGGAGGAGCCACAAACAATCATATGTTACATTGTCCACTTGCCAAGCGGAATATCTGGCTATGAGCGAAGCTTGTCAAGAGCTAGTGTCTCTAGACAAAGCAATTAGAAATATAATTGGAAAAACCATGTACCCAGTAACCATATGGTGTAACAACAAGTCAGCTGGAGGCTGTACACAGATAGATGGAAGTCACAAACTTAAAAACTTTGATGACAAGCTAGAATGAATTAGAGAGAATTTAGAAAATAGAGAAAGAACTAGAAGTAAGAGTCACATGGCTATCACCCACGGTGACTATATAAAATCATGTGTATTAGAAGGAAAAGTAATAGTTAGATGGATATCTACCAAGGAAAATGTAGCAGACATAATGACCAAACCTCTCCCCTCTGATGCGCACAAATATCTTAGAGATAAAATAATGAATTTAGAAACTTAGATTAAACGAATATTAGATTAAATTTATTTATTAAAGAAGGACAAAATATATATATATATATATAGACATAAGACTGTATATTTATTTTTCAGAACCTAAGATGAATTAGAAGTATTAGAAGATGCGCAGGTACGAAGGGAGGGAGTGTTGGGCTGTGCGCTTCGTGCCCACGCAATACCTCAGAGTGCTTGCTCTTAGGGAGAGAGAGCGCCAGCGGAGCGCGCAGTGGACTCTCGTACGGCATGAACCGACGCCACCACCACCACCATCTCTATCTCTCTCTCGCTCGCCGAACTTTACAATAGAAGGACGCTCTTCACCTCGTGCTCTTAATTAAGACCTTTTTATAATCAATAAAGACTATCTACTTTTTTCTAATAAAGTGTTGTGCTCATTTCTCTCGTCACCTGAGATTACCCCCAACAATGGCCTTTATACTTTGGACAAATATATTTTTCACGAATGTCGAATATAGTTAATGCTTGAAGCGCATTTAAATCAAATATACACTATAGCCGTGCTCGTTGCACCTCGAATTTAGCACAAACTACATATACTACTATATACAAAATAGATGTAGTGACCATTGTAATAATTAAATTTATTTCTTTTTAGGATTTCTTTATCTATCTCTTTTGCTTGTTCATGCCTGACGTATAAAATGCATACCTAGTCGCATATATAGAATATATAGAAGTGAAACTCTTAATTATTTGAAGAAAAATTTAAAGATCTGCTATTTTACTTGTTCATTGTTTCTTCTATAACTTTAAGACGAAATTAAATTTCGACAAACGGGGAACGGGACTTTACTCTATGAGAAATTTGCTATCTGGATAGATAATAAAAAAAATTGTTTTTTTTGAAAATTTTTAGGTGTATACCCCCCTTAAAGTAAACATACTAACATACTATTAGTAATTCTAGTTTAAATTAATGTGTAATCCCGATTACTGCAATTTTTAACCTTATTTTCCCTCGACTAAAAATATACTTATAAAAATAATATTCAAAGATATTTCAAATTTTCAGTGGGTAACATTTCAATTATATTTCAATAAATAATGTATGTTATTATTACTGCAATATAATAAAAATTAAATATGAAAAATGAAGAAGTAGAATATAACTGAATAATTATATAACAATGTAATGATTGCATATTGTTACAAATGCATACAAAAGTGCTTTTACAATATTTTTCATTCCTTTATAAAAAAGGAATAACTATTGTTCATTGTCCTTAGTATGTGTCACATTATGATAGTTTGAACAGTAGCTGTCTTGCAATTTTTTATTATAATTGTTTATAAAACAGTATAGACAATAAAAAAGGTAGTAATTAAAAAAAATGATCGATTAGAGTAACATTCAAAACGTTAAAAGAAGATTAGTAAAATTAATTGAAAACAAAAAATTCATGCCGAGAGAGGATTCGAACCCCGGTAACTAAAATTACGAAGCAAGGCGCTAATCCACTGCACCAACCGAATCTCTTACAGTGTAAGGCCAAGAAGTCCCCTACGTTTATCAGCCTATACGCTACTAGCAATTAATTTAATTTTCTGCCTTTCGGATTAAATAATATAATTGTCATGTACAATCAATTACATAAATAATTAATTTTGCTCTAAATATTGAAATTATATTGATTATTGAAAGTACAGTAAAAAATGATAAATGCCCTCTGCGTTATTGTGCTTAAAGATAATATATATATGTTTAATTTATTAAAATCACGTGATTCCGTCTAATGTAAAATGACAGTAGTGGTAAAAATAAAACATCTTTCAATTGTATTAATTTTTAGAATTTATCTCATAAAAATGTAAATACATTTGGGGAAGTAAAACATTAAATAAAATTTTATGTTAAATAATTCGATTAAAAATGAACTATTAATGCACTTTCGAATTTGCTCATTAATGTATAAGATTCATAAAAAAAAAAGTCAGTCCAAAGGGTTTCCGTAAATGTCTAAACCGCGTGGATGGTGGATACTGCTTGCGCGACAATTCCCTTTTTGCCGCTTTGGACTTGGCTGTACGTTTATTTTCGGCATTTCTCGTCCGCTGCTGTACATTCATGTTGCCTCCTCCACCGTGCTTCGTGAAACCCAGCAGCGGCGGGAGGGAAGGCTAGATGCGCATAGTTCCATGCACATCCGCGTGGCACCGCTAGCTCACGGCACAATTGGACTGGCACGGGTTCGCCGCACCTCACTGGCAATCTCTTACTAATCTCTGCTACAATCCTACAAGGCAAAAGTTCCTTACTCAGTGGCTGACGGTTCTTCGTCAACCTATGGTAAAGGGACTAGGGGTTGAGCTTACTGGACGCTGCCCGATGCCACGGCTGCGATGGATTCCCAAAGATTCGCAAAAGACTTTTACGGAGCAAGTAGTGGAAGAACCATACCACGACAAATTTTAGAGCTCTGTCTGTCACGACCGGCCCAAACAACCAATGGATATAATATACGTATTACACAAAGTCGGACTACGTGCACAGATGAAAAAAGATCATTGACCTTAGTTTTTTAGGAGTCACATTTATGTATTTTTCAAGAATCATGCACATAAGAAACCCTATAGTTGATCAAGTGATTAAATTTTAACAGGAAAATATGATAAAAAACATTATTTAGGCATACTTATAACAAAAATCAGCTGCGTGCTTGTAAAATCTTCGAAGATTTCCGTGTATTGGAGGTGTAGCACAGAATTGTACACTTTTGCAAAGATTATATCGGCCCTTTTTGCAAAATTCACATATCCGACAAGGTACTCCAGGTTCAATAGCTACACGATCACCGACCTGAAAAATGCATATAAGATAAAGATAAGAACTAATACTTTAAATAAATAATGCTTTAATTACTTAGGCAATAATGAACTACTATTCTTGATTATATAAAATTGAATATCTAAAATATTTTCACGAAATCTTTCAATAAACAAATCTGTAAATTATTTGCATCAATAACTTTGCAAGTATTTTAAGTAATTATTATATTTTAATTATAAGGTAGATCGTGAATGTGTAATAAATCTTTACAAAATATTGTCTGAAGAATTTGCGGAATTATTTACGTGACTAAAATTCTATACTGATCAGTAAGGTAATGGGAAGATATATTGAAAAGGCAGGTAAAAATGTCTTCTTTATCAAAAATTATGACATGGATTTCCTTAAAACTCTAACCATGTGTACGGTTTTTCAAATTCACAGCGATGACATAGCTTTGGATATTCTAACGTAGATACTAATAAAAGTTGATACAAAGACAGAACATACTATTTTTGGCTTTTTAAGTTATGTAACGCATAAAAAATTTAAAAAAGGTAGAACTTGTGGCAAGTATAAGGTTTCTTCCCCATCACAATGACATTTATGATTGAATCAAATCCTATTAATTAATAAAATCCCTTTAGTTACTATATCTATATAATCACCATTTAATAATGTAAAATGTAAAATATATTGTTTGCTACATAACATCGAATTCATATTTCTAACTAAATAATTAATTCTTTATTACATTTTTGATATTATCTAAATTTGACCTTAAGAAAGCTGTAAAATAAATAGAAATTGCTCTCAAAGCTTCTATTTGTCCCATTAATGCCAATTAAATAAACAATTTCTTATCAGTTTCCAATTTCATATGGCAAAATTTGGCTAAAGAAAGTTGCGAAATCATTTTAGAAATTGCAAGATTTATTTTAGCTTAGCAGCAAACTTAGTAGTTTGTAAGACGTTTTAGTTGTTTTATTATTTTTTTCTCTTTTCAATTTAGTACAATATTCTTAATCTTAAAATAACTATGAACATACTTGACAGCACGGCGTCACGCAGTTTAAGGTGACGAACAAAATGTAAGCTTAGATTAGTAGCAATCAAATGCAACTGTAATATACAAAACAATGAAACTTAAAATTAATAACTACAAAATACTTTTCATTTATATTGAAATAAAAAAAATAATGTTAATTAGTAATTTTGATCGAAATATAATTTGAATTACAGAATCTATAGATCCCCTCCAACTCTTTATGATGTATCATGACCATTTCTAATTGATTTATTTATTTATTTATTTATTTATTTATTTAAACCAGAGTAAAGTACATTACATTACATACATGGTAACCCTGCAGAGGAAAATAGCATTTCCTGTATGCAGGTCTGGTACATGCAAATTTACATGAATTCCTTACAAAACTAAATTAGCAGATCTTTATTGATCTAAGGTAGATGTACCATTAGCCAGACACGTCCGAGTACCTGGACACCTACGATATTTACATTTTTAATAAGCTTTGCAGAAGGATTAAAGCCTTATTTTTGTTAATATTTATTATTTCAGAACTTAATCTATTATATAAAAAATTAAGAACGTTGTAACTTATAATTATGATAAGTATAATAGCCTTTGAAATATCGCGATCACCTCACACGAGAAAAGTGTAGATTTCTTAAGTAATTGTTAAGAAATGTAGGTTTACTTTTTAAGGTGACCAAAATTCTTGCAGAACGTATTTGTACAAAAGAAACATGTATTGAGAATGTTTAGAAG
>UELU01140376.1:0-13185 GCA_900490025.1 Megastigmus dorsalis | reverse complement strand
GTCTCCGTCTCTCTCTCTCTCTCTCTCTCTCCCGTCTGCTAATAGTAAGGTAATGGCCGTCCTCAGCAAGAAGCAGTAGTAACAGACACGACAGACAGAAAACGGTCTCCCCGGCTCAAATAATAACGAGCCACGCCGTGATGCTCGAAAATGCGTGAGCCAGCAGGAGGCCGAGCTGCCTGTAAAAAAATTTTACTCGCAACGGAGTAAGAAAAGGTAAATAAAACGCCTTTTATCAGAGCGCGATGTAAAAGCGTCCAGCGCTGTACTTACCGGAAGAGAGAGAGAGAGAGAGAGAGAGAGAGGGAGAGAGAGTATAGGGTGTGTCGGAGCTCGCCGCAGATGTATGTGAGCCGTCGATGACTCGTGTTGACTTCAAAAAAACAATGCAATGAGAAACTGAGTTAGAACATGCTAGAGTTATATATTCTTTTACATTTAAGCTTTTCGAATGGTCTGCACATTCCTGAAGTTTTAGACAATATCACGACGAGCCGACTTTTAAGAAGCAATTCAAAGAAAAAAAAATAATTTGTATTTTCTTTTACATGGAACCTTTTTTGAGACGACTTGCACATTCCAGAAGCCTGAGATAATATTAAGACGGCTTTTTCGGATATGATTTTTCATTCGAATGGCGAATAAAATTGTTTTTTAAATACGAATTGCGCACATTTGAAACTCGAGAAATATAAAGCCGAATTTCTCAGTTTCTAGAGGTCGAGACCACAAGTGCCTGCTATATAAACTAAAATTTACTAGAGTGTTATACGAACATTTATTTTCTTTTCTTCAACAGTCAGACTATAATATTAAAATAATTTATACATGATTGATACATGAGAAATAAAAGTCATACTACACGGTTCTCTTCCTCTCTCTCTCTCCCTCTCTCTCTATTTCTTTTGAAGAATACAAAGCACAAGCTTCGCTTGCAATTTTTAGCCGAGTTCAATCGTTCTTTTGCAAAATCCCCTCCTTGCGGCAATGAGCGAGACAGTATAAACGGAGCAGTTTTGCATCGATGTGATCATAGTGTCTCACTCCCTCAGTAAGCATGGATTTACCGTCGAAAATGTACGTCCTCGGTGTTCTTAAATGTGCACTTCGTATCGCGATGTCTCGCGATAAAAATGTTCGCTCGCTGTTTAATTTTATAAAACTCAACAACTTGACAGTTTTGTCAACGGAAATTTTATTACAAAAACTAAAGTTTGTCTTGATGCATACTAATATTAATAGTATAGAATATATGTGTCAAGTCCGTCTTTTTATTAATAACCAGCTTCTCGATCTTGTGGTGAATGTGATAAGAAGACGTAAACTTCAAGCCAATCCTGCATCTAACATCATACTTCATCGCCATAGTGAAAACTTTTTTCTTATATATGTATGTGCGTGAAAAAAACAAAAGTTATATATCGTTTTACATAAAATACGTTTTAGTGCTTAGGGAAATACGTGCCGATACAGAAAGCGATGAGGTGATCAGACAGTGCGAGATACCTCAGCTGGATGGTGCAATGCCCTCGACGCCAAATGACGCGCGCGGTGACGTAGGGTCACATAACGAAACCCATACGCCTCAGCTGCATGGTATAGAGAGTTCGACGTCAAACGACGCACGCGATGATATAGACTCAGATAGCGAGTCTCATTCATTGGAGTCGTCCACCTCGACCTTCAGCTCGGGTTCATCTGACACCGATATCGACAACAGCACTACCCATTCTTTAAACGAGAGCAGTAAGTCCATAGTATTTTTAATTCATTTCTTGTTTTTTTTTTTAATTCATGAATATTCAAAAACTTCAATTTTTACAGATATTTATTTACAGAACGGTCAAGGTGCTAGAGGTGCGACAGAAAGAGTTTCTCGTTTTATTATTGAGAGTAGCTCTTCACGGTACTGTCGTCGATTCGGTGTAGAAGGGCTTCAACTTACAGGTCGCATATTTAGACCACCGCAAGATAATAATAACATTTACGAGTGGTTGGAGAACGCTCTGTCTGAGCCGCATGAAAATCTTTGTCGTGACCGTGAACCTACAGATTTTATAGGTATAAATATTCAATCTGAAAGATTTAATTATGGACCCTTATGGATGTCATTTAGGGCTATTCAAAATTTCGACGTCGGCGAGTTGTGGAATATGTTTTTCAGTGCAGAGCTAAGTGCAGCCGATTTCGATATTGATGACAAATTTTTGATCAAGTGTGCTGTTATAAATAATATAGCAGGCCGTGGCCGTGCGTGTTTAACCGAAAATGATCGATTTTATCTATAGGAAACGGTGATGGTCTGTGTCTACCGCGGTCTCTAGTTACTGCTTGTGCTCATGCAGTTAGAGGACAATTTCGCTTGGGGGTTTTGCACAACTATTGGAATCAAATTAGAAGACAAAATAGTCGAGTGCAGAAAGAAGCAACTCAAGACCTTATTAGATTAGCGCAAGTCCGTGTCCCGACGAACGGTTGAGGACTTCTAGAAATTCATCAATTTCAGATGTCTCTCGCTCAGAAAGGCATAGCTAGTTGTGTATTCTTTTAGAAGTTTTGCACGCCGAGATGGGCCTATTTTCGACGGGGTGAGATATGTAATTGATACTTATAAAAGTGTTTTGCACGTATTACGAATTATATACTAAAAGACTACTAGACATTATCAACCGATAATTAACTTGGTGGTTGCAGCTGGAAGTAAAGGATATTGCATACCGTAAAACAAAAGTTATACGAACGTCGAGAGCCAAAGATATTCCAACAGATGTTACAAATGTGTCCAACCTCCACAGTGCGATAAATCTAATTATTTGAAAAAATATGAAAATTGTAATCGGAATTTTTTTGACAATGAATGCTATGAAAATCATTTAAGAAAAAAAAATCAGTTAAAAAGCCGTTATCTGTATGCGACGAGATTAAAATTGGTTCAATTTATTGCAAAACCGTGCAAATGAATAATCTTGGAGAAGCTCATATCTGTGGTATGTCATTTTGTAATATTTGCAACCAGCGGCTACCAGTGGGTCAGTTTTGTTTCGATCAAAAATGGTACAAAGAAACAAAATGTATTATTTTTATTTTACGATTTCGAGACGCAGCCATGCGTACCTGTACTTGGCGATGAGGAGAAAAAAATACACGTTCCAAATTTATGTGTAGTGCAGCAATTGTGCACTCTGTGTCTCGACGATGTAGATATTTCTAAAAGATGTGAACACTGTGGTATTAGAGAATACGTGTTTAATATCGCCGCGGTAAAAGAATTGATTGATTTAGCTCTAGCTAAACGTAAAAGTTTCAAGAAGACGATATGTATTGGATACAATTCTCAAGGATTTGATAGCCAATAATTTTTAAATATTCGGTCGAGAAACATAGTGAGCGCGAAAAATCGCATGTAATTTTAAACGGTTCAACAATTATTTTGTTGGAATATGTAAATATAAAGTTTATCGATAGCCTGAATTACTTTCACATGCCTTAAAGTAGTTTACCAAAAGCTTACGGATTTTCAGAAATCGTGAAAGGTACTTTCCCTCATTTATTCAATACTCCAGGAAATCAATTTTACATCGGACCACTACCACCAATAACTATGTACGCTCATGACTCTATGACTACCAAAGACCGAGAAATTTTTTTAGATTGGTACAAAGAACAAGTAAATAGCGAATATGTGCTCGATTTCCAGAATGAGATAATTAAATATTATAAGCAGGATGTCAAAATACTGCGATTAGCTTGTTTAGCTTTTCGAGCGACATTTGTGCAATCGCAGTGGATCCTTTCGACAATTGTACGACAATAGCTTCCACGTGTATGCGTGTGTTTCGAAAAAATTTTTTAAAGAAAAATCAGATCGGCATCGTACCCGTTGGTGGCTATAGAAAAGCCGATAACCAATCCATCAAAGCAATCTATTAGTTGCACTGGATGGAGGAAAGAGGATTAAATCGCAGAATCGAGCACACTGGGCATGGCCGTGAGATAAGATTACCCAAGAAAATTCTTGTAGACGGGTTCTGTCCTGCCGAGGAAAACGAAAATCATAGAGGAATCGTTCTTCAATTTCATGATTGCTATCGGCATGGTTGCCCTCGCTGCTACAGACTGAATTGAGACGATAGCTTGATTAACGATGACACGAAGGACGATAGGTACGAGAAAACTTGTGCCACTTCCGAAAAATTATTGCAAACAATTATCAGCTGATAGAGATGTGGGAATGTACGTACGATCAAGAATTGGCACGCAACGAGGAGATGAGGTATTTTGTTGAAAATAAAATTGACCACGTGTACAGAAAACCCTTGGATCCCCGCGAAGCATTTTTTGAAGGTCGCACAGGGAATACTGTTAAACCGTATGAATGCAGCGTTGATGAAAAAACAAAATATGTGGATGTATGTTCACTATACCCTTACATTTGTAAGCGTGGAAAATACCCAATTGGTCATTCGCAACTGTACATTGGTGCACAGGAATGTGAAAAAATCGTGGGTAGGTCCAACAACGTGTCTAATGTTTTTGGTCTCATCATGTGCGACGTGCTGCCGCCGAGAAATTTATATCATCCAGTTTTGCCTGTTAGAATGCATGGCAAATTGCTGTTTCCGCTGTGCCATTCATGTTGGGAAGAAATGCTGCAAGATGATTGTCCTCATGAAAATGCACAAGACCGTATTCTGCGAGGAACATGGGTGTCCGAAGAAATTAAAAAAGCTGTGGAGTTAGGCCATACTGTTGTAGACATGTATGAAATATGGCAGTACGAGATGACGCAATATAGTACAGAAACTTGCAGTGGTGGAATATTTTCAAATTACATCGACGAGGCTAAAGACGAATACGTGAAATTCCTCAAACAATACGAGGGTATAAGTTTGCAAAAAACTGAAGTGATTACGCAGCCGCAAAGATTAATGGACTTACTTACCAGTGCAGAAATAGAGGTAACGGGTCTTTTTCCTGTCAACGATGAGACTCGCTATGTCGGATGGCGGTACACTAACGCCTCAGTCAGGCCATCACCGACCACCAGAGTCGTTGTTGCTGCTTTCACGACCGCCCAAGCACGACTAAAACTGCTCGAATATTTAACCAAATTAGATAGACGCGTTCTATACTACGACACGGATTCAGTCATTTGTGTCAGCAATAGCATTCAACGCGATTTACCGATTGGTGCAATGCTGGGTGAGCTCACCAACGAACTGTCAAAGAAGGGCGTAGGTACATACATCACGGCATTCGTATCGGGTGGTCCAAAATTTTACGATAACAAGTACAGAAAGCCTGACAGTCGCGAGGAATATGTGTGCAAGGTAAAAGGAATTAGACTAAATTATTCAAATAGCCAAAAAGTGAATTTTGAGAGTATTTGTGAAATGGTAAAAGGCGATAGAAGCGAAATTTTTTTAAACTCTTTGGCCATCAGACGGATTTCACGAAGTTATATCGCAAAACGAGACAAAAACTTGTCGACCTGTCTACAGCAAGAGACGTTTCGTGGGTCTGATAAGGGAGAGCTATCCGTACGGCTACAAGAACGAAACACTACTGTAACCTGATTGGTCAAAGGAACGGAGTGGGAGAGAACGAGCTCGACGCATGGCGCATGCGCTGATAGAGTCGCGTCCGCGTATCAGCAGCGCTCGCTAGCGACGGCTGAGCGAATCAACTCATCCATGCACTTTTGCGAGCGGCGAATCATATGCATGACGCATGCGTTGATTATCAACAACGCTCAGTACCTCAGCTCTTCCTTGCGCTTTCGCGAGTCGCGAATCAGAACCGCTGAAAAAATGTCATAGAGAAAATGTGATTGATTGGCTCGAAGGCCAAGATGCTTACAACTTACACAAGCAGGTGAGACATCGATTTCCTCGAAGATGCTATAACGTACGCAATTTCGACAATATGTGGGAAGTTGACTTAATGAACATAATATCGATAAGCTCTTACAGCGATGTCTACAACTATCTTCTCACTGTCATCGATGTTTTCAGCAAGTATGCATGGATCGAGCCTATTGCGACCAAGAGTGCAAGAAGTGTTGCTGACGGATTTCAACGAATTTTTGCCAGGAGTAATAAGAGGAAAGCGCTAGGAATTCAATCGGAAAAAGGAAAGGGGTTTCTTGGATCAGCGCTGCAGGAATTGCTGAAAAAAATGTCAAGAGGAATAAAAAGACGCCACAGGGGCATGTGATAAAAGAGAAAAGGAAGAAGAAGAAGCAGAGGAAGAGTAGTAATCGATCTACAAGAGACATTTTTGGGTAATAAGAATGGCTTTCCTACACACCCAATCGTGCGAATATCTAAAATCTGAATTACTCCTGTTTGAAATTCCGCCTACTCAGACAACGATTGAGGGTTCACATTGGGTGCAGTATAAGCCTATATGGTCGTTAACCGATGACTCAACAATAGAATTTGTAATACCGGGAAATGGCGAGGAGTACATTGATCTTGCTCATACCATGCTCAGTTTACGCGTATCTCTTACATGTACGACTATTGAAGGTGTTTTACCAGAGGGCTCTGAGGCCTTATTGAATCGCGCTGCACCTGTCAACGATTTCATGCACTCGCTATTTAACCAAGTCGATGTCTTTTTCAATCAAAAACCTGTGTCACCATCGACTAATGCATATGCCTACAGAGCATACATCGAGACACTGCTCAATTACAGACCTGCTGCAAAGGCATCACACTTGACGAGTGTTTTATATACAGCCGCCCAGCTGATAAAATGGAAGACAGGAACCACGAGAATCTCGATCTCGTAGCTCGACGTAGACTTTTATCTGCTAAGAAATCAATTGACATAATCGGTCACCTTTACTCCGACGTTTTTAATCAAGAAAAGCTGCTGCTGAATGGCGCAGAGGTTAGAGTTTATTTAGTAATATCTCGAGACGGTTTTTCTCTGATGGATCCTGCGGGCTTCATGGGAATTCACATCGAGGAGGCAAATCTTTTAGTTAGGCGTGTGAAAAGAAGCCGCGGTTTGCTGCTCGCTCACAGTAACGATCTTTCAAAAACAACTGCTAAATATCCGCTTAGACGAGTGGAAGTCAAGGTTCTAACAGTGCACAGTGGCGTTCACGGTGAAACGTTGGATAATGTGATATTGGGACAGCTGCCCAAACGCATAATAGTCGGTTTTGTTGAAAATAAAGCTTACAACGGTGAACAAACTCTTAATCTGTTTAATTTTCAAAATTTTAATATTAATTTTTTGTGCTTATATATCGACGGGATGCAAGTACCCTCGAGAGCATTAAAGCCTGATTAGAAGTGAGATTCGGGGACTAGTATACTGAATTGTATCGTGTATGCCGAATATGACAATATCATGGAAATAGATTCTTCACGCCAAGCTATCGTGGACTTTAACGGTTGAAAAGACGACTCCAGATGTCGCTGTCATGGTACAACAGGCTGCTTTAACTCCCGTCTACGACAGTTGGCCTCGAACGCTTGGATCGTGGCTTTAAAAGGTGAATTCAGTGCTTACTGGGTTGTCGCGCCAGCAAATTCAATCACCAGCCTAAGTCAAGAAATTCGGAAGCAGAATGAGTGGCTGACACAGCATCATCATGGTCTCGACTACTTTGAGGGGGACATATCGTTAAAAGCTTTGTACAGAACTCTGAAAGACGTTACGAGAAAAGTGAGGAAAACATATGTCCGAGGTAACGAAAAGTGGTTGACCTTGCATAAAATAACATCACGGGAGATTATTAATTTGGAGTAAGATAATGATTGCCCCTCATTTACCAAGTTGCCGTAGATCGATAACTGCTGGCTTCACCACGCCTTAAAAAGCCAATATCTTCAATACACTTGTGCTTTAAATAATGCTTATAGATTGAAAACCTCGCTAAACACGCGTGAACCAAAATCTTGCGCAGAATTTGTTTATACAATACCGCCGCAGCTTAGCGATGAACAGCCTGGAAATCCTGAAGTATTTATCGATGATCCCTCCCGGCCGATTAGATTGCGCGGGTGTGGACGAAACCGACAGCATTTGTTTTTAATACCGATAGTCATACGAAACCTGGTCTACATTCGGTCAGCATTTACGTCGACGTGTCTGGACATGCTTTGTATTTTGATAGCTACGGAATACTGCCATTTATACCGGATCATATAAATCGCTTACGAAAAAATTGTAAACAATTCCGATGGAATACAGCGCAATTGCAAAGCGAGACGTCTGACGTGTGCGGTCAATTTTGTATAATGTTCTTGTATTACATGAGTTCAGGGTTAGGCTTCCAGAAATTTCTCGACAATTTTTCCGCCGATTTGCAGATATCCGATAAGATAGCCAGAGCTCACGTGCAGTACAGGAATGCTGACTCTGTCTTTACCGGGAGCGGGGGCTGCTTCGTCAACTGTTTGCAAAACTGCTGTTCTAAGATGTCATTGATATAGTCCTTGACCGGAGCTAGTCATCGTACATGCGCGCCATCATACCACCACCACCAATGTCTCATGCAGAGCATATATAACCTGAGCGACTGGCATTCGTTCCCAATCAGTCGATCAGTAGATACTCAAAGAAGATGGACAGTCAGGGGTAAAGTTCTGAACGTCTACACTCAATATTTAATACCACGTACTATTTAAACAGTCGTGTGAAAAGAGGCTTGTGACTGGCCTACAGTACAGTGAAGATTTAGAAGAAACGATCGTCTATCAACCGATAGTATTTCTGAAAGGGTTAGACAGCTACGGTGTTCCATTTGACGCCGGCAATTGGAGTACGTTTAAGAATATCTTCCCAGATATCAACAAATATTTTTCTAGGCGCGGCGACGATCTGCGAGATAATAAAGTTTATGGTCGATGGTGGACATTGAGATACAGATTTTGCCACACAAAAAGAGCTATAGAATTGGAGGATGATCGACGTGCACTCGCATCGGACGGTTCAGTAACTAAAAAACCTAAATACAAGAGGAATTTTCGCACCCTCAGTTAAAAGAATATGTTAAGCACCCTAGGGCGCCGTAGGTGCTCTCGACCTCGTGTGATTTGGCACCCTCGGTTCGCTTGGGCAACAATATTGGGAGAAAATATAACACGTACATCTCTGAACACAAGCACACGCACATTTCTGCGCTTCGCCGTTCTCACCTACTCGGAGAGAAAAGACATGCGAATAGCGCATGACAAAATCCTGCGATTCACGCGTGAATGAGTCGTGCGGTAAAGACGTGGAATTCATGCGTGAAACACGCTAAATTTGCATGGAATAAGCCGACACATAAAACGCATGGTGACCCATGCTTAAAGTAGGTGGATGTGGAGCGATGTTGTCCTGACAAGTCAAGGTGGGGGAGGGGAGAGGGACGAGTCGTGAAGGTGAGCGCCGCGCCATAAAGGCTCAAAAACGCAGGAAGATTAGGTTAAAAATTGTTATTTTTCATTTCATTTAATAAATTATTCCAAAAGCAAGTACTTACTGTATTTATTAAACCATGGAAAAATTACATATACGTACCATTTTATTTGAAAATACATGTAATATTTATCTCAAATCGGAGTAAAATTGGAAAAATTCTTAAATTTTTAAGCATAAAACAGAAGATAATATCCATTTTTATAAGGAAATCCATGAGTGTACAAAAATATATGCACATAATAAATGCATCTACTCGTAATTTTAAATTTAAAATATTTGTGATTAAAAGTAGCATCATTACGTTATCTAAATTAATTTTTTTACTGTTTGAATTATAGTAGGAATCATGATATATTATTCAAGCTTTCTTAAAGCATACTCAAGCCGATTCAAGCGATTCTAAGCCCTTCGGGGGTTAGGAAGTTTGTATAAGTTCCATACAATGATATCGATGTGTAACGATGGTTGAGAGCGACCACGTTTTACCAATTCGTGCGACAAGGGTTCGATTCTTGTCATCTGTAGAAATATTTTTTATATAATTTTTTTTTCACAATGCATTCCTCCTAAAAGAAGATATCAGTCCTTTATTAAGATCTTCATTAAACAAATCAGGTCCTGATCAAGATCTTTGCAAGTCCGATCTCAAGTTTATAACGCCGTTCCTATCAGACCCTGATTGCCCGTACAGTATTTAAAGGTAGAAGTTATATCTATATACGTATTTTTCTTATATACAAATTATAACAAATTCTTCAGAAATGAAACATGTAAATTTTGATATTAGAGAATTGTAAATGCTGACAGAATTAATTTTTCATTGTCATATTAAATATTTTTATAATAAAATATTATAATATTTTTTACATTCGACACTTAAATTCACAGTTGACCTAGAGATATCTAATAAATTAAGCTTTTTGGACATTGAATGCATGACAACAATAATAACTCTATCATTGCTATTTGGTATAGAAAACCGACGACAACAGGGCGGTACAATAATTTTCTTTCGCATCATCTGATTACACAGCCCCACAAAAAAAAATTGAAAGTCCCAAAAACTTGACCATGGTAGTTATATGTTTTTGGGGTCGCTGATTCCGAATCCGGGATCAGTTTAACCTCCTCGGATCATGGTCAAGGTCATTTCAAGGTCAAATGTACAAAATTAGCGGCAACAAAGGTTTAACAGTTCATACATATGTTTTTGGGGTCGCTGAATATGAATCCGTGATCCGTTTGACCCCATCGCCTCAGGATCAAGGCCAAATGTACAAAATTAGCGACAACCAAGGTTTAACAGTACATACCTATGTTTTTGGGGTCGCTGAATCCGAATCCGTGGTCCGTTTGACCCCATCACCTCAGCGTCAAGGTCATGTCAAGGTCAAATGTACAAAATTAGCGGCAACGAAGGTTTAATAGTACATAAATATGTTTTTGGGGTCCCTGAATCCGAATCCGCAGTCCGTTTGACCCCATCACCTCAGCGTCAAGATCATGTCAAGGTCAAATGTACAAAATTAGCGGAAACCAAGGTTTAACAGTACATGCATATGTATTTGGGGTCGCTGAATCCGAATCTGTGGTCTGTTTAACCCTATAAGCTCAGCATCAAGATCATGTCAAGGTCAAATGTACAAAATTAACGGCAATCAAGGATTAATACATACATATGTTGTTGGGGTCGCTAAATCCGAATCCGTAGTACGTTCGACCCCATGGCACAGTGGCCGGAAACGTCAAAAAATGCATTAAATTCTAAACCCTAAGCCCTTAAACCCTTAAACCCTAAGCCCTAAGCCCAAAACGCTTAAACCCTTAAATGCTAAACCCTTAGTTAGGTACATTCAAATTTGTTAGAAGTATATGCAATTCAATAAAATACCCATAAAAATTTCAAACCCATTACTCTTTTTTATGGTAACGAACTACTTTATTGTCAAATGATTTACGATGTGGATTACGCTACCGCTTTTTCGATGTTGATGGTAGATTTCGTTTCAACGACCAACAGTAATCTGCTAACATATTTATGTCCCATCTTCCTTGGTACCTACGCTCCATTTCCTTCATATCTTGGTGAAATCTCTCTCCCTGCTCTTCGCTGTAATCACCTAGGTTTTCTGGAAACTCATCTATATGGGAATATGAAAAGTGTAATTTTAGATTCATTAAGCAGCCTTGATTTTCGTAAATATTTACTAAATTTAGTACTATTTGTTGGTAATTTTGGCTCTTATGATTTCCAAGAAAATTTTTATTTGCCTCCTTGAAACATAACCATGCTTCTTTCTCTGTATGATTCATTTTCGTAACAAAAATTTCATCATTTATCATGCTACGAATCTGAGGGCCATCGAAAATTTCTTCATTTACTTTGGCATCACTTAATTTGGGAAACTGACTTCGCAGATACTTAAAGCAGTTACCATCTATATGGCTAAAGATTTTACACATTGTTTCATAAGTCCCAATTTAATGTGCATAGGTGGTATTAGAATTTTTGATGGATCAACAAGTGGCTTTTCTTTTATATTCTTAGAACCCGGTTCTAACGTTTTTCTTAGGGGCCACAGACTCTTTATGCAATAATTGTTTCTATCCCTACTATCCCATTCACATAAATAGCAAGGATATTTTGTGGATCCTAAAAGTATTGTTATGATTTTAAGATCCCCCCATATTTGCCATTTATGATCATTGTATTTTATTCGGTTTAATATTACTTTCATGTTACAATACTTTTCATCCAGTATTACGGAATATCCTATGGATATCTGCACAAATCAAAGTATGGATGTTGAGCAAAATTTAGAAAGACATGATAAAGATGAAATCGTAGAAGAAGAAATGGAGAGAGAACTTGAAGAAGATGCTATTCCGGAAAAAGAAAAATCGCCTGATGAAGACAGTAACGTTGCTAGTACGAGTGATACAAGTGACGAGGAATACACCCCTGTAATGCTAAGAACGAAAAAGGTCCACTTACACAAGAAAAAGTAAATGATCTCATATGCGAATTGGGCCTACCAAAAGATGGGGCAGATTACTTCGCTTCATGGCAGAAACAAAATACCAATGAAGCTGAAAAAATTAAATATTTTTACTACCGAGACAGAGATAAGGAATATCGTCATTATTTCGCTTACGATGAAGAATTTTCCTTAGTGCACTGCAAAGATATAGTTGGGTTGATGAATCGCTTTAAACATAGATGTTACAAATCCAACGAGTGGAGATTGTTCATCAAATCGTCGAAGAGAAGTTTAAAAGCTGTTCTACTCCACAATACAAATGTTTATGCAGCCATTCCCATAGGATATTCGGTAATACTGAATGAAAAGTATTGCAACATGAAAGTAATATTAAACCGAATAAAACACAATGATCATAAATGGCAAATATGTGGAGATCTTAAAATCATAACAATACTTTTAGGGCAACAATCGTGATTCACAAAATATCCTTGCTATTTATGTGAATGGGATAGTAGGGATAGAAACAATCATTGCAAAAGAGTCTCTGGCCCCTAAGAAAAACGTTCGAACCGGGTTCTAAGAATATAACAGAAAAGCCACTTGTTAAACCATCAAAAATTCTAATACCACCTCTGCACATTAAATTGGGACTTATGAAACAATGTGTAAAATCTTTAGCCATATAGATGGTAACTGCTTTAAGTATCTGCGAAGTCAGTTTCCCAAATTAAGTGATGCCAAAGTAAATGAAGAAATTTTCGATGGCCCTCAGATT
>UELU01140374.1:0-19108 GCA_900490025.1 Megastigmus dorsalis | reverse complement strand
AAGTCAATAGGTTAATATTCGTTCACCGTAAGGATGAAGAACGAGAATTACACAGGATGGTGTTATAAACAAACTCTTTATTATATGATATTACAAGGATGATTACGCAATGAATCGAGATACGCCGTTCGCTGCAAAGCGAGAGTACGTCCGCACGTGACAAAAGCCTGATGTTCAGTCCCTTCTTTATATATTGTCCCCAACACGCATACCCCCTCTCCATACGTTGCCGACCGCAGCGCCATCGTCACTCTCCCTGATTGCGGACTCGCATCGAAGATAGTTTTACTTATTGGAGTCAACCAAAACCTTACGGGATTTTACACTATGGAATGTCGTACATCAACATTCATTTCTACGTTACCGACATTCTTATTTTTCGTTGTTAGGGTCAGCTTTTTAATGAAAAGTTCTCAGATTGCACGAAATAATAGAACAATATTCAAGAATATTCCTCTGCTCCTTATTCGAGTGACAAATTAATTATATATGACAGTGATTGAGGCTAATAAAGGGTAACCAGGACATTTATCGCCGTGCAAATAGCATTGATGATTTTATTCATGAAAAACGTTGCAGAGGCACTACTCTATTTCTATGTAAAATATTTTATGATACATAAACTTGATATCAAAGTGATAATTAGACGTAATAACGAAAAGTGGCGAGTCTAATGACATGATTGAACACAACCATTAGCAACTAAGCTTTTTTTAGACTCGATAAGACCTTCCCCCGGATGCTTGAGTAAACGGGTTTTAGGGAATGGGTGAATGAATAAATAGTACAACTGTTTATAAAAAGTTAAAAAGAAAACGTTTATCCTTAGTTGGTGGTGGAGGACAATAAGAGATGTCTGAAACAGAATCAGAACATAACAAGTTGTAATTATCGATGATTCTCAGCTTGGTTTTACATTTATGCGTCTAGTTCATGATCCCGACGAGCTATTCCAGCGCGAATAAGTTACATATACTCGGGCGAGGCTTCTACATATACGCGAATATGAGTGAATTCAGTAATTGGGAGACGGTGACCCTATTATAGACACCCTACGGATTCGGATTCTGATGGTCCTAACTGAGGTACCAGTTTAAACGAGATGTCTCTACGATGATTTCTTAATAGTGTCATCTGTAGCACTAGCGCATTGAATAAATGTTTTATTTTTATTACTTTCAGTTGTACTATTTATTCACGAGTTCACCCCTTCCCTAAAACCCTAGTTTACTCGAGCATCCGGGGGAAGGTCATAACGTTACATGGCGCCCGAACAGGAATGATTTTAAAACCAGTAAAATGAAGTCGTCGATTCTCAGTTCGGTTTTTGTTCCACACTCGTCAGCTCGAGCAGACTTTAGAGCTACATAGAGTGATAAAAGAGCTAAATTTGCTACAGTGGCAGTATTCGTGAACTACACGTCATCGTTGTTTAAATGCTCATCGTGCAAATGAGAAAGTGGGTTGCCATTTCGATGGCAAAGACGTCTACTATTTTTGGAGCAAGTAGAGGAGTTTAGAGGCGACTACCAATTCTCTGAAGAGCAGCTGTGACGAGGTTTTTGTGGTACCCTGCACACATCACCACGTGGGAGACGTTAAAAGAAGCCCTCAAGGGTTATTACTCACGCTGCCAAGGAGAAACCGAATCCATACACATATACGTCTCTAGACCTAGACCGAACCGACCGGTAATAAACGTACAGACGCCGTACGACCGAAAAACCTGCTGCTGGAAATGCAAGCAACGCGGGCACTATCGGTTTCAATGTAAAAATGCCGCGTAGAAATTCTGTTTACACTGCGGTAAGGATGACGTTTGCAACTGCCCTCGTCATGGAAACGACATTCGGACCGGGAGGTTAGCTCGCTCCACCCGCGCAATAAGAGATGGACGTTTGTACATAGACGTATATGTAAATTCGCGACGTTTTGCTGCTCTTATTGACCCGTTTGTTCTCCATACACCGTGAAAATTTTGAAAATAATGGGTATTACCCAATCCGCCGCTATGGCCGACGGCTCGACCACTGCGCTCGACAAATTTGTATCCGGACTGCGCACGTCGAAATCGCAAGGTATGGACGTGTACGAATTAGTCAACCAAACTAGTTTTTCCTATCTATGCACGGAGCATCAAAAGACATCAAAACGGCCGAGGGACTCGCGAAAATGTCTAAAGGGGAGTTAGCCGAGGTTGACGCGTTTATTAAGAATGAAATGTCTCGGGATTAAAGGACTCACACCACTCACGCAACACGAAATTAAATTAAAGCCGAACGTGGCCCCGATAAAACAAAGATACCGTCCACGAAATCCGGTGATGCAAAAAGTCATCGATGAGGAAACGACCAAAATGCTCGCGGAAGGCATAATTCGCTCCTCGAGTAGTCCATGGAGCTCGCCTGTAGGGTAAACCTCGGTTCTACCCGTTACCCCAGGTTAACGCAACATAAAACTTCGCGCAGACTAACCAAAGCCCTTGTACTGGCGTGTCCGAATTGGGATGAAGAATTCATATTGCAAACAGACGTTAGTAAAGAGGGCCTCGATGCCGTTCTAACTCAAGGAAAAGAGAAAGACGAGCGGTAATCGCGTACGCGAGCCGCACCGTAAATAAAGCCACACAGTTAAATTGTTAAAGAAATAATAATGAGGGGTTCGGGTTCGGGTTCGGGGGATTTGGAACTTAGATATGTGGCCAATTAGCGCCGACCTGAAAATATTAGGTATTAACGATTACGTAAGCGACGGGAATAGAACCAACAATCAATTACGAATAGAATAGGAGGAAGCAGCGCCAAAGATACGGATGACACAGAAGGCAGAAGCTGACGAACGGAAAGAAAGCGTCACTCGTTGCCCTGCCGTGATACAAGCGAGACGTATATTTTAGAGAGCTGCCACGTTGTAAAGATTTGCAAGCACGAGTAGTGAGGAGTTGCGCCGAGTGCGAATATTATAAAGAGGAAGCGAGAGGACGGAGAGGAGCGAGTCGTGTTTTAGAGAGGACGGAAGGACGAGCGACGACCACCCGTGAGAGTGGACCAAGCCTGTCGGCTAATACCCTCGATTCGATGCCACGAGGTAGGTGTTGGTGCTCGGTGTTCGGGATGCTGCGAGTGAGTTGCATCGGGTTCGTGGTCGCGTAGTGGGAGTCCTTAGTTAGCGTGTTTTGATGTATTGTTAAGTATTTTGCCGTGAGGCGTTAAAGAATTGGGTGCGGTGGCGAGGATTGTCGTGGCGCGTGGAAGGTTCGATATCGCCGATCGAACGGTGGCGGCCATGTTGGCTAGAGAAAAGCGTAATTTATGACGGGTTCAGTCGAGATGTGAGTACTCGGAAAAAGTTAGTTATTCGAAGTTCGAGGAGTACTAAGCGGGCAACTGAGAATTTAGATCATTAAGTATTGAGCTTTGTGAGAGAAGAGAGAAAGAGAGATGCGAGCAGCGAGCGGTGTCACTTAGTCCTTTGTATTTGCGTGCGCGTGTAGGAGAGAACGTGGCACTCTCATCCTCGCTAGGCAAAAAAATAGTATACACCCATGGAAGTAAAAAGTTGTCACTCATCCGAAGGCATTTTATTTACATGCGATCTGAGACCATTCTTACTGTTCCTGCCTAGGTGTGTAATATACTATTTTTACTTTTAATCATGCAAATTTTTTCTACTATTTACTTTAATGTATTAATTGTATTTAATAAAATTTACATTATAGAATGACGCGAATTAAATAAAGAAGAATTAGTAAGATTATTTAATCAATTGTCAAAAAAGATAAAAGATAAAAATTTATTATATTTCTGCCATATTCTTGTAGACTTGTTTTTTTGGTTAGCGTTAAATTTTTATACTTTCATAATAAATATTAGGCCGAAATTATGGGACTAACATGACCGTTCCAGTTGGGTTTGTCGTCGTCACATCACCGAGCGGCGAGCTGAGTGACTCCCGACTCCGAATCTCGGGAAAAAGTGTTTTTAAGGTTACGGAGAATACCGACATACGGACTTCTTATACAATTTTATATTGACGTAGTGTTTACTATAAACTGCGTTCGTCATACGACGCAAGGTTTTTAGCTCTCGCCCGCCTTCCGTCGAGACACGAGGCAGATCGCTCCGAACAAATAATAATAAACAGTTGCATTTTCTTAATCAAAAATTGTTTTAAGACCTGGATTTCTGAATAAAAAAATGTAACGCTATTGCGTCGGTTAGCCTCTCCGGCCCATGAGCTTAGGAGTGCACCAGGATTCTGAGGTTAACTTAAACTGAATACAAAAGAAAGAAAAGGAAAAAACGATATTCCACACCTGGTGGCGCTGGTTGAGCGGCGGGTTGCTGAAATAAAGCCAGATACAACTCATATTACTTAAACTATTATTAATTATATATAGCCCGCGCAGTATACTGTGAACTAGCCTAACCTTACGTTGCAATATATATTTTACACAAAACTAACCTAGATTCGCCGGTACAATAATCTTATATACACCTACCATGACTTTTACAATGCGGACGGATACGTGGACCATACGTGTCACACGTATGACGGAGTATCACCTGGTTACGCGTGCACGGTCAAATACTAGGGCGGCCCCTAGTGGACGCGTAAGATGGGTTGGGGGAGCCCAATGTACATGCGGACGATGCTGGCTGAGGAGAGCCTCAGGAGTGTCGGGGGTCCATGTGTGAGGAGAGCCTCCTCACATACATATGCCCGACAGTAATCCGCGGAGAGGCGGTAACCCGAGGGATTCTCGCACAGGAGAGCCTGAGCAAGAGAGCTCTTAAGAGACGTCCACCATAGGTGAGCCTGAGGTGTCGGTCTCCGAGAGAATGCCGAGTCCGTGCTGCGCTCCGCCTTATATAGGCCGGCCGGAGCGGTGGGAGTAGTTGGCGCGGTGGGGCGACGAGCCGCCGAGCGGCCGCTGTGTGCGCGCGCCTCGGATTATACGTGCGTCGTTAGGACTAAGCGCGCGTATATTTGAATTAGTGACGAGTATGTCGTGTATACGAGATTCATTTAGTGAATTTATTTTAATGTTTATATCCAAGTCTAGATTTTAATTATTAAAAAAGAAAGGTCAAATCCTAATAGTAATAGATAATCGCACGTCATTTTACATTTACGAATAGCGCATCGATACGCTGAGACGCCTCAGACAATAGTTATACTCGAACAGCCCGTGTCATGCGTGTCACGTGTAAGAAGACAGACGACGAACACATGCAACACGTATAGTTGTACATATAGCGCTCAGCCGCTTGCCCGTCAGAGCACTTGGTCAACGCAGTGAGCGTCTATGTTTTCAGCTAAACGAGTAGAGCAGGGAAGGTTAGCCGCGCTCTCCTTCCCGTTCCCTGGTGCTTCTGCCGTAGCGTGGAAGAAATTAAAATAAATGATATACCGAATTCAAATAAACGATTAGAATATAATATTACAATGCGAAATGATTTAATTAATTAACTATGAATAAATCGCTTACACTCGACTCATGCAGCTGCCCGGAACAGCCAAAATTCTTGCAAGAGGCCTACATAGATGCCTATATTGTCGATATGGAACATGTAAGAAAAATGATTTTGATCCCCCAAGAATGCATTCAGATGGTAAAACGATATTTGCCAGCAACAACAGCAGGACCTGTCAGAGCAGTCTTTGGCAAGAGTGTCCAAACCCCCGGAACGGTAACATCGCGCCTCGACGAGGACATGGGTAGAATTTTGACTTTACCGATAGATGAGAGGGAAAAATTCTCTATGTACGAGCAAGCACTGCAGAGGCGAGGAGGGAGTGGAATTGCGAGCACAAAAAGCACCAGCACTGTAACCTAAGAAAAGTCGATTGATAAAGCCGTAATTGCAACTGGGAGCATGGATGCACCTAGGGGAGTAGAGGCTTTAATCAGCATTGTACCCTTTGAGATACATTTACTGGGCTACGAATTTCTAGGCCCAGGTACGCATCTTGAAGAGCGGTTGGCACGTGGTGAAATAGGCATAAATCCACTAGACGTGCGTATCAATGCTATTAGCTGAGTGTGCCTTTTCGCGCATGTTGTCCGAAACGCTGGATCGCGAGGAGAAAGCAGTAGCCGTGATGACTGTTTTTTGCATGGTCAGCAAAATTGCTTTTGATAAGTTTTATTACCGCATTAGAAATCTTGTTACAAGTAAGCGTGGCAGAAGAAATAAAAGGTCAGTGAGTAAGAGAAATTCAGATGGAGAAGACGCTTGAGCATCTTCACTATGGTCTGCTGCCCTATCAGCATATGCTGACGGGTATAAGGTTGCACTGGCTCGACGCTCAGGATTCTCACAATCGGCACAGACTGGTGCGACATCGATTCCCACGTATTGACTCCTAACGAGGTGTGGGAGGCCGACTAAGCTGATTTTAGATCTTTGAAGATCTATAACAGTCGATACGCCTGTGTACTTGTAGTCATAGATGTGCTCTCAAAGTATGCATGGGCGGAGCCTTGTGAGGATCGACGTGAAATTCGACGAGCCCTTGGCTGCGGCTGTAAATTGTATGATTTATGCTGAGTATGACAATTTATTGGAGATTGACTCATCAGATAAATACGCGGAAAGACAGAGAGCGTAAAGACATCGCGCCATTAATCATGATTTAACAATGAGCGCATTGGGTTGCCATATATGTGACAAAAGACGGTACTGGCTTCTTCTTTGATAGTTTTGGCAACCGGCCTATGAATACATTTCACACTATCTGAATCGTATATGGAGAAATTACAAAAAATTTAAGTGGAATAATGCTCAATTGCAAAGTTATTTTTCTGCTGTGTGCGGGCGCTATTGTATAATATTTTTATATTATATGGCCGCAGGATTGGGTTCATGAAGAATTTTTCATCGGATGTGGAAAAAAATGATGCGATTGCAAAAAATTTTGTAGATGAACTGCGCAATATGTAATGGAACTTGATAGTGTCGTATAAGCACCCTACAGCGAATCTCTCATTGGCTCCCCACCAACAGAATTGTTGCTTTTGAGGCATTGTAGCCACACAGTCCCCGACCGCCTCCGTCGAATAGTCGTCTAATCAGTACAGAATTAGTGGATCATCAGACTTTTCTGGGTTCCGATTCTCACTCGATGCTTGGAAGGGCCTCAAACAGCAATTTGAAAATATTAATAAGTATTTTCGGGCGTACAACGAGGAAGAGTTGATGGATCAGCGCATATCGATTCCTGGGTACACTATTAGATAAGCGTTTTCGAAAATCACTTGGGTTTAATCCTTTGAGAGGTTAAAAGCTCTCCCCCATGTATAGATTATAGAATAAAATATTTATTAGGCGTATCAAAAGGTATTAATTGTATATTAGATTTACTTGTCCATTATGCTAAAGATAAAATACAGAACGACTAAAATTCGCAATATACTTATTTTAGTAGCGAAAACGTAGAGTATGCGATAAATAATCTAGAGATCTCCTTAAAGGAGCTTTTACATATGGCAACTGAAGACATATATCGTCGTGTATGAATTTGCTAACTTATAGTTACGGTCTCTGGTTATATTCTTCTATAACTACTCATTCAATTTCTAATCTTATTATTTCTTTTAATGCAGATAATCCCTTCATTTAATATTTCCGTCACCTCCACCTCCTTTTTTCATTCTTTCAGAACATGTTCCATTGTTTCCTTCTTATTCTTACATACTCTACATACGTCTTTCTTATACACTCCAACACATTTTTCTATCTGTCTCCCATTTTCCTTGACTTTCATCCTTCCTTTCTTTCTCTATTTCATCCAAACACTTTTTAACCAATTCTTTATCCGACTCTCTCGCTTTTTCTTCATATGTAACTGCCCTTTTAATCATCTGCACTACTTCTATAACGAATACATCTTGGTTTATACTTTGTTTGGAAAATCTGAGGTAAATTTTCAAAATATCAGCAGAATCCTTTTTAACGACGTTAATTATAAATTAATTAATTATTTTTCCACTTTTTTAAAAATAATTATGTCGATTAGCACTCTTCTTGATTCTCGAGAAAAAAAAAATAATGCAATGCTACCAAAAATTTTACATTAATTCTGACTATACCATTGAACACACCTTATAAGCATTGTTATCCCCCTATACTATACCACCGTCTTTCCATATTAATCTTACTAACTTTTTATATGCTTCCGCTAATTATCTTGTAGATGCCTGCAAGATGGCGTCGGGAGGTGGAGTGCCTCCCAACAAGCTCAATGACAAATTTTATAAATGCCATCTAAAACAAAAATTTTCTGCAGTAGTGTGTATAATCTGTGAAAATGTGTATCATGTGAGTGATTTTAAACACTTAAATAATACTAAAATCCTAAGTGATACTCTAGTTATATGCCCTGAACATGTGGACGAGATTGAAATAACCTCTAAATCAAAACACGTGGGATTAGATGAAATAGCGAGACTCATAATATTACAAATAAAGAAATAGCAGAAACAAGAACTAAAAAAACAAATTCTAAAGGAGATTGGATATAATCCTAAGATAAAAATTGTTGGAATAGAGAACTATTTCAAACTTAATTTGGCAGATTTGGAACAAAACATCAACAACAGAAATTTCAAAAAATTTGAGACAAAATGCAAAGTTCTACCCGTATATACCAACAGAAAGACTGGGTTACAAGGTATCTTAGCTGAAGTACCAGCTGAATTATATAAAGAAATTAAAGTAAATAGTGATAAAGTGTTCATAGGGCATCAGAGATGCAAAGTGTATGACTTGATCAATGTTAAGCCTTGTTTCAATTGCGAAAGATTTGGACATAGTGAAACAAAAACAATGACAAAAAATGCTTGAAATGTACTGACAATAATAGTACATTCAATTGCAACAGTGAATCATTAAAATGCTTAAATTGTTCATTTAGCAATAATCAAAGATAAAAAACTACATTAAAATGACTATCCAATAAGCAACATAGACTAGAAAGAATGTAGCGCAATGAGAATATTTACTACAACAATTTAATATTATATATAAACATTGGAGTAATAATCTATTCGGAAACCTGGAATTTGGAATGTTATCAGTATTTCGCTTTGAATGATTAAATAAGTCTGACGGAGTGGTTACTTATATAAAGGGTTAAACATAGAAAACAATGAAAGTTTGGAGATATTCGCGGTATATAGATCACATGAATTGACTAAACCGGAATTTATAATGAATCTAGGAGCATTTGTAAAAGAAAAAGAAAATATTAAAAATCATTTTATCGTTGGAGATTTTAATATTCTGAATAAAATCTTAGTATAGAATAAACAACGATATAAGCATGCTTTACTGGTACTGCTAGGCAAAACTGGAATTTATTAAAAA
This sequence comes from Megastigmus dorsalis, assembly GCA_900490025.1. Classification (NCBI taxonomy): domain Eukaryota; kingdom Metazoa; phylum Arthropoda; class Insecta; order Hymenoptera; family Megastigmidae; genus Megastigmus; species Megastigmus dorsalis. Next base: position 9,737 of record UELU01140374.1, on the reverse strand, counting down.
ATGAAAAAGGGTTAATATTCGTTCACCGCAAGGATGAAGAACGGAATTAGGATGTGTTATAAACAAACTCTTTATTATATGATATTACAAGGATGATTACGCAATATGAAAATATGAATGAATCGAGATACGCCGTTCGCTGCAAAGCGAGAGTGCGTCCGCACGTGACGAAAGCCTGATGTTCATCTTTATATTCTCATACGCCCTGATTGCGGACTCGCATCGAAGATAGTTTTACTTATTGGAGATACACAGTATTTCTCCTGTAAGGTGACATACACACACTCACATTGTTTTCAACACTCTCCCTAAATGCTGTATATCTATTTAATCAAAAGGTCGCTTTTTGATACAATGCCAAGCTTAGATACTAAATACATGAATTTTGGTCTCGCTAAAGCCTTCTGTCGGTCTTTACATACTCAACATTAATTACATTTTCTCTACAAATTTCTTATGTAGTGGTACTTAATGTCTATATGCTTGGTTCTCTCATGGAACTCAGGATTTTTAATCAGCTTAATCGCACTTTGATAATCTATACACAGTATAGTTTCGCTTGTCTTAGATTTATAATCATTCTCATCACTTACAGATTTAACATTACATTCACTCAAGAAACGTTTTATCCATACAATATCTTTAGCAGCGCTAGCCGCACTAATATATTCAGATTCCGTGGTCGACAAAGAAACACATGATGTCGTTTACCAAATAATAGCGGCACCCCGAACCAGTAGTTAATCTTCGTGTTTCTTTGTCCCCACCGAAATCTGCATCGCTGTACGCTACGAAACTACCTTCTTTTCTATAGTATAATCCGCAGTCTGCTGTGCCCTTCAAGTATCGGATTATTCTCTTTACAAGCATCCAGTGACCTTCGCTAGGGTCTTCTAGGTAACGCGATACAATACTTGTTGCAAAAGAGATATCCGGTCTACTCACCTTTAAAAATATGAGTTTGCCAACAGCTTCGCGATACGCAACATTTGCAATTTTCTTACTAAAATCATTCGACTGCCAACAAGGCTCAATAGGTATACATACACTGTAAAGTCGCTTACAATATATAGATCCATCCTCAGTCTCCCACCAAGAAATTTCTTAACCATTTTAGTAAAAGTTACTTTGAATTTTTCATTTAGACGTGTGAAACAGCAAGGAGTCCGTCATCAACGTAAAGCAGCCATTATCTAATAAGAATTTTTCAAAGAGTTCAAACCAGCACCGAGCTGCTTGCTTTAGCCCATATTACTTTTTCTAACTCGCACACACGATCAGTACCGTCGCTAAAACCTTCGGGCTGTTTCATAAAAATTCTTTCTTTCAACTCACCGTGTAAATGAGCGGTTTTTACGTCGAACTGAACAAATTCTCACGCAGCAACAGCGATAAGAATTCTAAACGAATCGAAGCGAGCCACGGGGCATTAAAATCTATCCCTTTTACTTGCGAAAAACCCTGACTAACGAGCCTAGCTTTGTGTCGTGAACTACCATCGTCGTTCTGTTTATATGTATAACCCCATCTACTTCCTACGACCTTTGCATTATCTGGTTTTTCTACAAGTTTCCAAGTACCGTATCGAATTTACTGCTTCGTGATAATTTTCTCCCGCACAGGACTTAGAGCGACATCGTCGTCTTTATTTGCATTACACTCTGTCGAGTCTTTGGCGTTTTCCATAGACGAATCGTCATCGCTTGAATGAATAAACCGATCATCGCGATTTTCATCTTTGGCCTGATCTACTTCGTGAGACACATTCTCGTCGTTTCGAGTTCTGTTTATCTCTAATTCAACTTTCGTATTAGCTAAAATTTAACAGAACATCACGACTCACTATAAATTCGTACTCCCCCGTTTTGTTCAAAACATAAACAATAGTATTAGCTGCCTCTGCCCACAGAAAACGCGGCACATCTGTATTTGTATACAATATCGATCTAACAGCTTTGACAATCGTTCGGTTCTCGCGTTCCACGACGCCATTTTGTTGCGGAGTATACGGAATCGTTACTGTATGCTGTATACCTTTACTCTCAAGAAATTTTTTATTTACAGTTGACGAACTCCCGCGCATCACTTACAATTTCTTTAACGCTGCTCCCAAATTGGTTTTCGATTTCATTACAAAACTTTTGTAAAAATCCAGCCTTCTGATTTTTGCAAGAAATAAATTTTTCGAAACTAGAGTAATCATCCTTAAAAAGAAGAAGTATCTCTTTTTACCTAACGATTCTATCTCAAGCGGCCCACATACATCAGCATGTATAATTTGTCTTGCTTCTTTAGCGCGATCTAGCCTGTTATGAAAAGGATTTCGGTGTTGTTTGCCGAGCGCACAACCTTCGCAAAATTGATCGTCTAGACTAACTTCAATTCCCACCTTTTTCAAAACATCGCGTACATGCCGTTTGTTTTGATGGCACATCCTCTCATGCCAGAGCTGTATATTCTCTACTTTATTCGCGGCAAGACATGACTTTTCCGGTACAATAACCTCAAAGTTTACTTTATACAGATTACCCATTTCCGAACAATTCCCAATTACAACGTTATTATTGAGTAAAATACAAGTTTTTCCGTTATCCACGATGCTAAAATCAATACCTTTTTTCGCGCTAACTTTTAAAGAAAATAAATGTACACGTAAAGTAGGAACAAATAAAACACCGCTAAGCTCGCAATTAATACGCTTATTCGCAACGCGCGTTTCAACATCTACATTACCGTACCCGTACGCAAGCTGCATACTACCATCTCCAAAAGTCACAGGCACCGGCTCTTCAAACACAGTGTAGCTCGAAAAATATCCGGCTCCAGGTCATGTGATCCGTGCATCCAGAGTCGAGTATCCATACGTCGGTCTGCTTCTGCTCGTTCTTGAAACCAGCGAGCGCCACCTTCTCCTCACAGTCGACCTTCGTTGACTTTGACTCGGTGTTGTTCCCTTGATTTCTCTTCGGGCAATCACGTAAATAATGATTCGGAGAATGACACTTATAGCACTACCTCTTCTTGAACCTTTGTTTTTCTTCGGATTGACCATTTTATTTTTTTTTTTGATAAGTTCAAATACTTCGTTTGCCGGGTAACTAAAGCCACCGCTCGATTCTCCGAATTGCTTTCGTGACAGTGGATTCTCGACTCTTCTTTCGTAAGCTTGCAATCAAATTTTCAAGAGTCTTTTTTTCCTTTACTTCGGAATCCCATGCACTGTGAAAATGACTGTATTCTTTGGGAAGGCTACACAAAACCCGAGTTAGCACCATTGAATCAGAGACTCGCCTCCTTGATTTTTCATCTTTATTGCGAAATTCTCTACTTTCGATAGATTTGTCACGACACTCTCACTCGCATCCCATTGAAATTCAAAAAACTGTTTCTGAAGTAACGATAAGTTTTCGTCCGACTTCATCTCGTACGCGGCATGCAGCTTAGTCCACATCTGCCGAGCTGTAGTACAGTTCAACAAGAGATCTAACGGCTTCTTCTCAACTGTAGAGACGCTTTTTTAAATTTTTTAAATTTTTCTGCAGCAGCGTCATACGCCGTTTGTTGAGCAGCGTTGGCTTCCGCGGCAAGAGCAGCAGGCATCACCAGGCACCCTTCACACACCGCCAAATGGTCGTCGTCACCCTCGAGATACGTCCTCACGACAAAAAGCCACCTACTCCAATTGTCCTGGTCCCTCAGTTTCTCGATTTTAGAAATCGACTCCATCTCAGTATTCATTCCGCACAAACAATCCACAAAAGAATTTTCACAAAAACACGTGGCCTGGGCCCATAACCTTTTAAAGTCAATAGGTTAATATTCGTTCACCGAAGGATGAAGAACGAGAATTACACAAGATGGTGTGATAAACAAACTCTTTATTATACGATATTACAAGGATGATTACGAAAAGAATCGAGATACGCCGTCCCTTCTTTATATATCGTCCCAACAGCATACCCCCTCATACGTTGCCGACCGCAGCGATATACAGTATTTCCCCTGTAAGGTGACATACACACACGCACATTGTTTTCAACAGCATTGATTAATGAAATACAGATATGCATAAACATGGCACAAAGAACAAATAATAAGACAACTAGAATGTATTCTAAATCTAGAAAGACATGGGTCACAAAGGATATTATGATTTCGTGCAAAACAAAAGAAACTTTATACAAAGTATGGAGACAAAATATATATATAATGATGCACTAAAATTAGAATATAAAAAGTACTTAAAAATATTAGATAAGGTAATCAAAGAGGCTAAAATGAAATATGAAGCGAAAGACGTGAAATCATGTAGCAATAAGGCATTTATGGAATTATGTAAATAAGAAAGTAAAAAATAAAACTCATAATAGCAAAATACAATAAATTTGTAAGTTTCGGTGTCAGAAACTTAGATGTAAGGAGCTATGAAGTGAGGTTAGGAACAAAGATTGACACGTGTTGTTGCAGAAGTAATTCTGTAATTGCAATAAATTCCGGCGTTACACAAGTTGTGTTGTGAATGTACATACAATAAAATATAAAATACAAAATACAAAGCATAGGTACCTAAATCAACACAAATGTCGGGGTTTTTATATTATTTAATTACACGTGGCTATATCTCAGCATAGCTCCGCAGACGTCCGAGGTATACCTCCGGTGCGTCTCTACGAGTGAGGCGTGCGCGCTACAGACTGAGTCTGGCGCTGTAGTCGTGCGACTTGGCGTGCGCGCTAAGTTTAAACGTGCTTAAACTTACATATTTTTGATGAGAGCAATAAAAAAATTGAAAACACAAAGGAAATTGCAAATTATATGAATTCATATTTTTGCGAAATAGGTGAAAAGATAAGTCGCAATATCAAAATACAAAATAACTCTAAGTCAAAACTACCGGATATGAATATCAATACAATTTTTATCAAACCAACAAATTATATAGAAGTAAAAGAAATAATAGACAAAATGGAAAACAAATCCGCTGGAGTTGATGATATAAATGTAAAAATGTTGAAACTAATGTCAGAATATATCATGGAACCACTGGCCTATCTTTTTAATCTATGTATAGAAAAAGCAACCTGGCCAAATTTACTCAAAACAGCTGAAGTAGTGCCAATTAATAAAGCATCTGATAAACACATGACTACAAATTATAGGCCAATATCATTAATATCAAACATATATAAAATATTAGAAAAAATAATATACATAAGAATTTATAAATTTATAGAGCAAAGCAAAATACTAAATAAACATCAATTTGGTTTTGTCAAGGGTAAAGGTACAAAAGATGCACTAAATTACATAACTAACATAATTTACAATAACCTAGACAAAAGTAAGCCAGTGTTAATAACTTTCCTAGACCTAGCAAAAGCGTTTGATACAGTCAATCATAAAATACTGTTAGACAAGCTCTATAATTATGGAATAAGAGGAAAGGCTCTTGATCTATTAACAAGTTACTTATCAAGCAGAAAGCAGAGAGTAAGATTACAAAGTGTATTGAGTGACTCTTGTAATGTGACTATTGGAGTCCCACAAGGAACAATCTTGAGACCTTTGCTTTTTATTTTATATGTGAACGATTTATTAGATAATATGAGAGAAGGAACTATTGTGTCATATGCGGATGATACTGCAATAATATCAGCTGGTAACACGTGGTCAGATACCCAAAATAAAATCAACAATTACTTATATTTTGTAAGTAAATGGCTGGAATTGAACAAACTTTCTTTAAATGGTATAAAAACAGTTTACATGACATTTGGGAACTATAGAGATAGCGTCCCAGAGACCTTAGACATAATGATAGGCAACACTCAATTAAATAGAGTAGAAGATTGCAAATATCTAGGTGTTGTATTTGATTATAATATGAAATGGAATAAGCATATAGAAAGTATTATAAATAAGACTAAATATCTTATTTTCATTTTTTACAAGCTTACTAAGATAATGCAGACTAAAACTCTGCTGACTATATATTACGCCTTCTTTCATAGTGTATTACGGGAACATAGCCTGGGGTAGTGCTTACAATAATAATCTAAATTTGTTGCAAAAAGTTCAAAATAGAATATTGAGAATTATATATAAGAACAAATTTGTGATAGAAAACCGTCCAATGAGTTTAAATCAAAATTTTGCCTTTAAATCTCTAATCTATCATTATGAGACCTTAAAAAGTAAGTCTCTCGCAACAAATAGTAAATCTCGAAACAAAAATATACAACTACCTAAAATGTCTAAAACAATAAGTAATAAGAATAGCTACGTTGTGGCTATAAGACTGTTCAATTCCCTGCCTAACGATCTCAAAACATTAGACCACAGGAAAATGGCGGTCAAAAGAAGAATTAAAAAATGGATAATGTCAAACGACCAATAACATTGTACAATTTCTGTTTTTAATCTTAAAAGATATATCATTTGTTAAATATTGGAAAATTTATATTGATTATATTAGAGTATTAAGATTTTGTTTATGTTATGTTAAAACTTTCAAATTGTAAAAAATCTGGGTGAGTAATATCGTTACACACTTAAGCATTGAATAAATACCTAAATCACAAGAGTAACGATTAACACGTTACTGCTTATAATAAAGAAATAGTATTAGTTTAGTAATTAACGGGCGGTCGGAGCTACCCCCCTCCTCAATAGTTGGTAGTTCCAAGTTCACAGAAAAACGATAAGTCCAATAAGCCTTATTTTTCACACAATAATTAATTATATCAAGCACAATAGCGCTCAGCTTTTGATAATACTCAAAATTAAAAAAAAAAAAGTTACATGCAGAAATAGGCATGTCGATAATTTTGAGGTTAATTTTCAGTGCATAAACACCCCTTACTAGTTCCAAGTTTGTGTAAAAACGACTAATCATATCCATTTGAAATTACAAATGGCGATTTATTATATAGAGAATTATGGCGCTCAAGTCCGAGTATTCATTTTTATCATAAATAGTAAAAGATATTGTCGAATCAAAAAACACGTTTTTAGCTCCGACCTCCCCTTAAGTTCTATGTATTTTTTGTATACCGGACCTACGTACAGGTAAAAATTTACAATCATCCAGCCTCTTTCACTTAATTCTTTTACTAACAATCGTCCATCCTTACTCACAACCTTATCATTTGATTTCCTTAATTATACCTCTCCTTTTCATCTTCTTCAATTATACTTCCTTCATTTCCTGTATGTGCATTAAAATCTCCTCCTATCATCAAATTATTATCATTTCTCTCCATTATCGTTTCTTTTAAGAATTTGGTAGTTTCCATGCTCTAGCTGTACACAGTTATGATTCTCCGATCCTGACTACTTCTTTCTACTTTTCTTTCCATTATATTCTTGCTACAATATGCTTCTTCCTTCTCCTTAAACACTTTTCTTACTCCTGAAATTATACCTCCCATTGCTCTATCTTTTTTCTTTTCTCTTACAGCTGGTTCGCATTTCCAATTATATTCGTTAGGTAGATACTTTTTCAGTGTGTTCCATTCTTTCTCATCCACCCAAGTCTTTGTGAGTCCTATGATGTCACATTTCTTCAAAAATACCTACACCTCACTAAATTTATTTTTCACTCCTGCTATATTCCAATAACACACTGTTACTCCACTCTTTCCATCTTTCTCGAAGCCGACTCTTGCCGAAAATTTGAACCTTCTCTTTCTCTTCTTTCTAAATGTTCCTCAAACCTATCCATCTCTTCATTCCATTTTAACCATTTGTTATTCACATACATTTTCATGTATCCCACTTTAACGTTACATCCCTCTTATCTTTTCCTTCTTGCCACTGATCTTATTTTATTTTGAATTTCTCTTTCTTTCCATGGCATATCGTCTTCAATATAAATTTTTGTTTGACTTAAATTCTTTTTGTTAATCATAACCTCTTTTTTCTTCTCCACGCTCTCTACTGTCGCTATCGTTATTTTTCTATTCTCTCTTGTTTTAATATTGTATGCCTTTCTAATCTTCCGTTTTACTTTAACTTTGATTTTCAGAAAATTGCTTACTGAGTCTTCCAGATCGGCATCTTCGAAATCCACTCCTTTTATTACTATATTTTTTCTTTTTTCTTTTCTTTCTTTTTTTTCTTGGTCACGTTCTAGCCTATTAATTCTCAAGTGTAACTCCTCTTTTTCTTTTTTCCATTCATTTCTCTCATTCTCATGTTTCTCTCTCTCATTAATTTTATTTCCGTCATTATTTCTACCCATCTCTCTTCATTTATTTTGTCGCTCCATTCTACAATTCTTTTAATTTCATCTTTCAGGCCTTCTATATCCTTTTCCAGTCTTTCTACTGTATCCTTTCTTTCTATACTCTACGTCATTTTTGGTGACCCTTGTGACTGCGTTTGTGGTTAGACTTCTTATATTCTTTTCTTTCTCCTCTTATTATTTTCACCTTCTTTAAACTTTATTGCCTATTACCTTCTTAATTTTAAAACTAATACTTTCCCACTACTTTTTGTTTCTCTTACACTTTTTGCTTTCTCAACTCCTATTTTTTTTCAGCACTCACTACGAACACGTGTTGTCCGTACGCGGTGCCATCGGCCATCCCAACCCAAAAGTTTTTATATTTAAGGTAGTGTAGTTACAGCATAAGTTACTTATATTTAAGTTATACATTTTAATGATTAATTTCTTAATCTTTTTTAATATAGTTTCTTTATTAGCGTTTGAGTAGACTTTTTTAAACTTACTCACGACTTGAAGTAAATACTGCATTTGTTTTTCATCTTTTATATGCTTATTTATGTATTCTTGAATTAAATGTACACCTCGTTCAACCGCATCGTTGACAACCTTTAATTGTTTACTTAGCTTTATACCTTTTATGTAATCGTCATTGTTTCTCCAGGTTTCAACATCGCTCTGCAAAAATTGTTTGTTTATTTCAAATCTATCAAAAAACGTATTGACTGTGCATTAATGAAATAATCTATATCTTCTTGCAATAAATTTTTCATTTTCTTTTCATTCTAAACATAGAATCGATTTGGTGACTCGATGTCTAGGCCAGGGTCGAATTCCAAATTCCACCATTTTCCGTTTAACGTCTGCAGACAATTCCTCATCGAAAAAAGATATTGCACTCATTTCTGTACTAAGATACCACAAATTTGTACTCAGAATTTGTTCAGAGCTGCATCAGCAATGCTTGTATCAATTTCTTTTATAAATTTCAAATCATTGGTGGGAGTTTTCATAGCAAGAGGAGCCTCTAACCACATTTCATTATATACAGGCTGTTAATAAACAGAATATCACACTCTACGAAATCGGATAGAGCGCAAAATTCTAAGCAAAAAATCACTAAGAAATTTTTCGATGCGACCAATAATTACTGAGTAATCGTCGATTGAAAATCAGTCAAGCGGGCCAATCAGCGTAGAGCTATAGCGGCAAGGCGGACGGAGTGGGGAGGCCCGCCTAGCACTTCCCCGCCGGCGGCGGCCGCTCTCGCCGTCTCTCTTCACACCGTCATGCATCAATCGTAGATTCGGCGAGAAACAAAAGGCGCGGCAGGCTGATTTGAGCATAAGATTGTTGAAGGCTGAAAATAATTGATCTGCTTTTAGAATCTAGTCAAGTTTCTGTGATTCTGCTTTCCGTGCCCGAAAAACCACAATTACAGTATTTTAACGTAAAAAAGAAGCGCTTTGACTGACAAAACATAGATTTTTTTGATTTATCTGTTTTTAGA